>SJYQ01000184.1:972805-984473 GCA_006410935.1 Redunca redunca | reverse complement strand
AAAAAAACCTCCAGAAATTGTATGTTTTGCAACTATGATGAAAAACTGAGATGTCAACTTAAATACATACAAGGAGATATATGGGTGGTTCAACATTTTGGGAGTGAGTATGCAAGCAAAAATGTTTTGAAGACACTGATATAACAAATATTTGAAAAGAACTAGTTCCATTAATAAAGAATAGTTAAATACATAATGTATGTTCATATACTGGAATATCAAGAAGAGTATGGAAAACAATGATCTATATATTCACTGATAATAAGATCTTCCCATATGGTTTTCAAAAAGTGCTTCTATTATTTTAAGTTTACTGTCATAAAGACCACTGTGCTTTTGTTTTAATAAGTAAGCTATAACATTCTGGTCAAGGAAAAAAGTATACATTATCATAAAGGAGAAAAGATATTCACCAATCTCTTATAGCATCTCCAATATTTAAGATTTCAAACCCTTGGATTAAAATGGAATAAACAAAGACACAGAGGTAGTTTCTTTTGAAAAATAATTTTCTTTCCAAAAAACAGTAGCGGATTAAGAAACAGAAAAATGTTAGTTTCTTGAGATTCTCATACCGAATAGTTTATGACTACGGTTCTTCAATCTCCACATACTCTTTTGTTAAAAATTTCCATTATATATTTGTCCTGGAAGTTAGATAGTCAGAGCATAGTTGGAGACTTTCTGTTATCTACATCAATAAGAGTAATAATAATTTATTGAGTGATGTGTGCCAGATATGGTGTTAAGGGCTTTACATATATGAAACTAATCCTTACAGTTGCCCTGTGAGCTATTAGCCCCACTTTATGGACAAGGAAACTGAGGCAGAGAGGTCCACTAACTTGACAGAGGTAATGGAGCTAGTACATGATTGGGCTGGATGTCAAACTAGAGTAAGTCTGACTTTAAAGCTCTTGTTCTTGATCACTCTCCCGCTCTTCTTTACTCCGTCAAAATGAGTCCACCTCTAATCAATAACACTTACTGAACATCTAAGGCACTGTTAGCTGTGTGTATGTGAGGGAGGCAGGAAACAAGAGCAAGGAAACTTGTGGGATTTTCTATCTACTGCTGTCTCATTTGAGAGTCAGGAACTTACTTAGTCAGTAAGCTACTTAGTCAGTAGCTTAGTGGAATGGAGGAAGTATCAGGAGGAAAGAGAACTTGGTTGATTATCGGATGTGGGTGGCTGCTTTAAGCACAGCAGCACGAGACAGATGGTGCTTTTGCCAATTTTATAAACAGGACACCTGGAGCTCAGAGGAGCTCACCTCTTTCTTCTAAGGTCAATTCAGCTATTGCAGAAGAGCAGGGGCTGTACACACTAGCAGCTTCTCCTTAGGAAACCACCCATGCATCACAGATAAAGAAAGTCTGTGAAAAGAAAGAGTTTTCTGGAAACTTAATCCTACTTAATGTTGAGACATTTCACATAACAACATACATAACTTGTATAAATTTTTCATGGATAAATTTGACAGTATTAACAATTGTCATTAACTTGAAGAGTTTATTAGAAAAGATAAGTTTTAACCACCTATAGAAAGCAAACCTTATTTATTGCAATAACTTTTTCTTTTTTCTGTAGTAAGCTTAAGTTTTATGGTTACTCAAAAGATTTATAAATATGTAAATCTTTCACTCAGAAGATAATTTATTGAAATCCTAACCTACTGTCAGTTGGTATTGCCATTTCTAGGTATATGTCTAACATCTGTACTTCTCCCCTACTTAAGAAGTTATATTAACATTTTACTTCAATGCTGACAGATGTCCTGCATAACACCAAACGCCATTGGCACCCACCAACCTCTGCTCTCACATCATGCAGATACTGTTCTGTTCTAAGTGCTTTTACACAGATTTTGCAACAGTCCTACAAGATAAGTATTATTATTATCCCCTTTAACAGATGAGGAAACTGAAGCAATGGAGGATAAGATCACAAAGCTAGAAATCACACTGTGCAATCTGACGGCAAAGCTGATATTCATAGAATAACATCTTATCTTTGACAAAACAAACCTCAACTACGTAAGGACCAGTATTTTCTTAAGTAAAGTGTTCTGGAAATGCCTATTCAAGGCTGAAGCTTGTAAAAGCAAGTCTTTTGGCTTCTTTACATCTGGTAACTATGTGACCTTCAAACTCTCAGAGGATCTATGGGAAACAACCCCACAAACTGCAGTGGAGTCTGTCTCCAAAACACTTTCATTTGCTGAAGTAGCTTCCAGAGCAGCTTGTCAATCTCCTCATCCATGTTTCATGGCTACTCCCACTGTCAATCAAATCCTCTCAGAACAGACCCCATTCTCATTTCACTCTATTTCATTTTGAGGGTTTTCCCAGTAGAACTTTTCTTAAGTCCATGCATTCCAATGAGAACAATTACAAAACCTTCCCAGGAAAGAGCTGCTCTTGCCTGTTCTTACAGAATCTCCTATGTCTTCACCTTGCATGGACACCACGTTCCCCTTTTGGGTAAGGGTGACAATTCTTTGAAGATTTCTGTTTCTCTTTGGGATATTCTACCTCAGTCTGATTACAGAGAAACCTGATGCCATTTCGAATGTTTTTCCCACTATTAAAAAAACAAAACTAAAATATTCACATATTATAAAAATACCTGTTTCTAAGTAGATCATTTTATATACTTGAGATAATTCATCTTGGTACTAATAGAAACAGAAGTACTTAAATAATTTAATAATTCAATTTATTTTCCTTGTTAACATTTGAAGTAGAGACAACCAAATGCCCTTCGCCTGGAGCTTCCTTAGCTTTCCCAGGGTGAGACTACTGTGCCCTGGCTTATTGCAGCCTGGGCTGGTGACAGCAGGGAAGAGCTCTATCTGCTGTGGGGCTGGGGAGGCTGCCGAGGCTCTGGGAGCACTCTCTCTCAGAAACTGACACCTGATTGGAGAGACGGCTTAGCCTCTTCATTCTATATAACTAACACAGGCAGCTCTCCAATCTATAAGCAAACATTGTTTGCACCTTAGCAATAACATACAACACGTAAAAGCTGACCACAAAATAAGCAGCTTGTTTTACATTATATATAAAACTGTCAGGTTTTATCAATGAAGATTTAAAATTTCAAAAATTTTTCTCGTCAACTATACAATCAATTTAAAAAGAGTACACATGCTCTTGTTTTTTTTAAACAATTTTCCTTCTTTAATCCTACTTTATTGAAAATTAGAGAGGGGAAGAGAAAGAGATATTAAACAAAACTAGTTAAGTGTCTAAAAGCCAGCTGTTTGCATCATGATTTATAGTTTCATCCCCTTAAAAAAAAAGCTGAAAAAGTGATTCATTATACATTAAAGTTACTTTTTCTTTTATTCCTCAAATTTCTCCCTTCTATTTCAGGATTAAAACTACTCTTGAAACACCAAGAAAGGCCTTCATAGCATCCTATTTTTCCCTCCCTTTTAGCATCTTTCCTTGGGCCTGGGGGGACTGGGTAGGGATGGCGGCTGTGGCACTATGCAGCCATAGCTGAGGTCAGGTACCCTACAATTGTTCCAGCACTTCTCAGCACAACTCCCTACAATCAAGTTTTTCTGCCCCCTATTTCAAAGAAATGGCTCTTTTCAAAGTCACAGTGAGGGACTTCTGTGTTGCCAAATAAAATGCAGCATTCTCAGTCCTCGTTGAACAGGCCTATCAGAAGCACTTTACACAAAGCCAACTGCCCCCACTTTCTCCATTAAAACTCCATTAAAAGATCAAACTCACTGCTTCTCCATCTCCACCGTTAAACATTCTTTTCTGGGGGGTGTGTTTCTGTCTCCTTGGTTTATTTTGCCTAAGCCTCTACACGCTTTTCTCTTTTCTATCTGCACGTATTTCCTACGTGATTGCAGTCAGATCCAGGGCTTAACTACCATCAATTACATACTGATCATCCTCAAATTTGTATTTGCAGATGGGACTTCTGCTCTAAATGCCAGGCTCTTTCCTATTATCTACTTGGCTATTCAACACCTCTACCACAATATCTAGCAGGTCTCTTAAAACTTACACATTTAAAGCTGAACTCTATGTCTCCCCATAATCTGTTCTTCCTGATGGTTCCTTAGCACAGGAAATTCAAACTTCACTCTTCTAGCTGCTCAGAACGAAAAATCAGTGTCACCTCTGAGTCTCAAAATCTCATGATTTTCTGTCATGTCTCATCATCCAACTCATCAATGATAATGTCGGCACTACCTTTAACCTTCCACCCCTGTCCAAGCTGTCCTCATCTCTCCCCTGAACTACAAGAGCCGCCTCCTTGTTGGTTTTCACCCTTGCCTCCTCAGCAGTCATAGTGAACCTTTTAAGACAATTCTACCACTCCTTTGCCTCCAACAGCTGCCCATCTCATAAAGAGAAAAAAACCCATCCCTACCACTGCTGAAGGAGCTGTGTGACCCATAGTCGGGTACCCTGAAGTCACCTCCAGTTACCCTCCTCTCCCTCATCCGGCTTAGTGTCACCACTTGGGACAAAACTGTTTTCAACTCTGTTGTAAGAGTCTAAATCCAAGTTCTTCCTTTTACTTTCTTTGCTGAAATGTTACTTTATCAGAGGCTGCCTCCTTCCCAACATTCTCTTTTCCTTTTCCTTCTTTATATTTCTTAACATCTGTCGCCGCATGAAGTATGTCTGTCTCTTTTCTGACAAGAAGGCAGAGTAAATGAGAGAAGGGGCTTTCATCTTCAGTACTGAGGCCCACACCCCACACTTGGAGGGGGCGGGTGGGTGGGAGGTGTGGCTTAATATTTATTGAAGAAACCAGTAAATGACATAGTTGAGACAGAGTGTTCAGGCCCACAATTACTTTCTTTGGTGGCAAATAATCTTCAAGAGAATATACTGCTGACAAGACAGTGGCAATTTCAAAGCAGAAAACAAAAAGTGTAGAAGAGGAACAAATAATTGGAGAATATGGTTCCTATTCAAGGATGGTGTAAGAATCACCTAGAACATTAAAAAACAAAACAAAACAAAACAGGCTTAAGCCTAACCCTAAAGAATCCGACTTAGGAAGTGAAAGTGGGGGCAGGGCAAGTGTAGTTTTAAAAGCTCCCCAAGTTATTCTGATGTCCAATTGCTGTTAAAACCACTTATTCAAAGGAAGTGCCTCAAAAGGCATGTGGTACACTATGCAGCAAATAAAACAACACACATTTGTTTTTTTTAAAAACCCACATACCTGACTGGGGACTCAAAAATATAGATGTTTTTTGTTTCTTTTGGTCTTCATGTAAAAGCACTGCCTAAAAAATGAAATAGACTGGTTTACAAAGTCGAAAGGAACAGTATCCGCAACAGTCTGAAAACTGTAACCAAATCCAAGGAGAGCTGAAATTAGGCATGTGGGTGGCAGAACTTTGCACGTTAATCGACAAGCAAGACATATCTGCAGGACCCCGAAAGACACGCCCGGCAGCCGGTGCACAGCAAGCTCATGGCACACGGCACCTCGGGCAGAGCAGAGGAGCCACCTGAACTGCCCAGCCCCTCCCGAGCAAATGGCCCAGAGCTGCCTGTGCTCAGAGTGTTTGCGGGAGAGGCAGAGACGGGAGGGTTTCCTGCTCGGGTCTGAGCTAGGTTTACCTGAACAAATGTGCCAGCTGGTCTCAAAGGGTTAGATGAAGAAGGGGATCCAAATACACAATCTGATTTAGACAGACCTGAGAAAGAAATGAGCACTTTTTGTTCCTACTTTAAATTGAAAGCAGTGGCCCTGTTTCAAACTTTCACAGAAAGATTTTCTGTTGAGACGACAGAAGCTCTACTCAAAATATTATGTGGACAAAATTCTAATGTATTAGAAGAAATGAGATGGAAGAACACAGTCGTTAGACATAAGCTGATTATTTTTAATTGCTATTGGAGGAAATTCACCTTACTTAAGCCCCACTCCTCTTTTAATTCTTTTTACTGTGTGTGTGTGTTTGTGTGTGTGTGTGTTAGTCGCTCAGTCGTGTCTGACTCTTTGTGTCCCTATGGACTGTAGCCTGCCAGGCTGTTCTGGAATTCTCCTGGCAAGAATACTGGAGTGGGTAGCCATTCCCTTCTCCAGGGGATCTTCTTGACCCAGGAATTGAACCCAGGTGTCCTGCATTTCAGGCAGATTCTTTACTGTCTGAGATACCAGGGAAGCCCCTCCTCTTTTTGTTTTACATTATGACTACTTGATTTAATATGAAAACATGGCAGTCTGAAGGAACCAAGATTCTAGTGTTTTCTGTACGTTTGATAATACCTCATCCCTGTCCCAGGACATCCTCTGTCCCTCTTGATTGGCTGCTACCCTCTAGATGGCCAGGATCATTGCTGTTTTAAAAATTTTGGTAGGATCTTAGTTCCCTGACCAGGGATTGAACCCAGGCCCGCAGCAGTAAAAGTGCCAAGTTCAAACCACTTGACCACCAGGGAATTCCCTACTTTTACTATCTTGAGAGCTTTACTTATTTTATTTACTCCACCTACTACTGGCAACTTACAACTTGCTACTAGCTAGAAAGAAGAGATCCATCCAAGCTGGGGGAGTGCAGGGGCATCCCTGTACCACTTTGTTGTATCAAAGAGGAAGGCAATGGCCATGTACTTCCTGCTCTGAGTAAAAGCAAACAGTGAGCTGTTCTGAAGGGTAGCCTACAAAAGGAATTTTGATGAGACTGTATTACATTTTATCTACATGATACTGTTTAAATTTCCTCTTCTGTAACTGAGGATATCAAAATAACACCACAGTTAATGGGGCTCTGGGGAAAATTAGATGAGTTTACCCATAGTGCCTGACCCACTGAAAGTGCTCAATGAACGTTAGCTATTGCTTTTAGTTTAATTTCATTTAAACATTTTACCCTTATAACATCATTTTATTCTGTTATATGTCCCTTGTGAGGGCAATAAAAGTTTGAATTCCTTAGAAGTAGGACAAGCTGAAGCTGTAAAAACATTTCATAAACATTTACATTCTATTTTAAAATTGATAATAAAACAATTTAAGAACTTACTTTTCATATAAAGCTCATTTAAAAAATAAGGATGGCTGATCTAAAACTTTCTTATCTTAAAAAAAGAGATACTATATTGCTGATATGGTATCATAAAGTGGAAGAGAGGTATCAGTGTTCCAGGAACGACAAGGACTAGAGTGAGTATTTTAAGGAAACTTTCAGTGCTGACGTTTTTTATGCTGTCCATAAACACTTAACAGTTGAAGACACGAACAGGGTTACTTTAATAAAAAACATTATTTCTCAGGGTTTCATTTTTATGCTAAATAAATTTCATCCACTTTCACAGGTTTGCTCTGAGAAAAAAAGTGAGAGTGTATAAACTGCCTTGTAAACTATAACTTACCCTCCCCTCTCCAAGGTACCCTTACTTTTAATAGTCTGTTAAAAATATGCCCCAAATGGATGCTTCACCCATTTCACAGAAAAAGCAAATTAAGATCCAACAACTCACAGGGGCAAGATCTATGGATGATGTTCAACTATAGACAGAAAATACATTTTTCCTCATCGTAAGAGTAACCATGCTCACTGAAGAAAATGATGAAATGCAAAGGTAATTCTCTGCAGGTAGAGGCACCGTTAACTGTGTCACCCTTCTTCTCCTCCCCTTTTTAGGCCTGTGAGCACATGTGTTTAAACAACAATGTAAGTGGCTCTTGCACACAAAGTATGGTGTCCTGAGATCACTTCAGCCATGCCTACCCATGGCTCTTCCATTTCAGAAGTGTACATACTGAGCTGGGAAAGCTCAAATAAGTGGTAGCTTGTTTTCTGGTCAATTAGGTCAGCAGTCCCTAATCTTTCTGGTACCAGGGATCAGTTTCATGGAAGACAATTTTTCCATGGACTGGGTGCTGGGGGGTGGTGGACGGGGGGCAGGAGGGTGGTAGTTCGGGAGGTAATGAAAGCCATGGGGCGTGATGGAGAGCAGCACATGAAGCTTCATTTGCTCACCCACTGCTCACTTTCCACTGTGCAGCCCAGTTCCTAACAGGTCACAGATCAGTACTGGTCCATGGCCTGGGGGGTGTGGGGATCCCTGTCTTAAGTTACATTTTGTAAGTACTGGGGATTACCAGGTCTTCAATTCATTGATAATCTTATCTGAAAAGTCAACCAAACTTATCAGAGTCAACCAGACTGACAAGCCTCTTAAAAACCAGGAATAAGCGTTTAAAAACACATAAAGAATTAGAAGTAAAGATGGGGGAGGTGGGTTTACCTTCTGAAAAACAATCTTATCCAGTAAATAGATCTATACATATAACTAAAATAGTTAAGAACCCTAAAAAAGAGATTTTCCTTGAGATGTGAGTGCAAACATCAAGGCATGATGGGCATCCATACCTGAAGAGCCTTTAAACTGAGGGCATTCCTTTTTAATGTGCCCTTCTCTTCCACAAATAAAACAACGTTTTTCTCTTAAGTCTTTGTCCTCCTGTCTCTTCCACTTTTCCACTGGTGGCCTGAGGATTTTCTCTCTCCCTGGCTCAGCAGCTGCCCTCACTGGCTTGGCTTTCTGAGGTGTGCACTGCATGGGTTTATCTTCTTTTGTTGATACCTCTCTCTCTGTGTACTTGTTTTGAACTTCTTTATCTTCTTTGCTTCTTTTGTCTTTGTTCTCGGGGTATCTTTGGTTCAGGGTATCTTCCTGATCTCGCCGTCGCCTCACTCTGTAGAAGATATAATACTAGTAGGAAAAATCTGAACAGAAACCTAACAAAGTATTAAGACCCCTCCAGGTTTAGGAGACAACCAGATACAGAAGGCATCAGAGGGAAAAATAAGAATTTTAGTCCATCTTCTCTATTAACATATTTTTGACTAGGGGATTTCTACAGAAACTATCACCTGTGGCATTAATATGTCTCTGGTCAATAATGTATTAAGAAGTACCCTCAGAGCTTAAGGGTGTAGTTGTTCATTTTCACAATTACTCTAATGCTGTGAAACCAGTTTTTGCAATTAGCTGAACGCCTTAATTTAATACCTACTCTGGTACTGATGTAATGAAACTCAAATTATCTTTGGAATGATTTCTTAAAACTTTCTGGCCCACTAGGAGTCACTAAGAGTCGGACACGACTGAGCGACTTCACTTTCACTTTTCATTCTCATGCACTGGAGAAGGAAATGGCAACCCACTCAAGTGTTCTTGCCTGGAGAATCCCAGGGACAGGGAGCCTGGTGGGCTGCTGTCTATGGGGTTGCACAGAGTTGGATACAACTGAAGTGACTTAGCAGCAGCAACATTCTTTACTAGCACTGGAAACTTGAGACATAAAACTTTAGGTTCACAATAGAACAATGGTTACAAGGAGCTTTGCGCTCTTAAACTGTCAAAATTATTTTTTCCTTGCCCTACAGAATCAGTGGCTATTATCTGAATAAAAAATAAAGTAATAAATAAGAGCCTCAAATTCCAGATGGTGATTTAAGTACCATGTTTTTAAATGAGAATATTATCGTCCACTTAAAAATACCACCACCACAAAACAAGAATATGTCCCAAGCAAGCAACCAAAAACATCTCCCTCTGCCCTTCTGAAAACATTATGAGAAGAAAGCATGATGACCAAATCAAGTAGGTCACCACAACAACTATTAAGAATTAAAATGCATACAAGTGAAGGGTCCTATAGTGCAGTACAGTATTACTGAGTCTAAATTCCCCCACAGTACACCCACTATTGTATATCAGAAATATAACTGAGATCCTAATAAAAACCCCATTTTTCTTTTCAATGACTGAAATGATTCTGGACTTCTCACTGCTGTAAAATTGAAGAATTTCAGTTTCCTCTTCTGCTCTTCCATCCTTGGAGAGTGTAATAACCAAATGATCAAGGGGTGATTAGGGATGTGCCCAAAATTAGGAAAAGGGACGAGGCCTGGAAGACTGTCTCCTGTACACTCAAAGTTAATCCTAGCCATCTGACTTAAAGTCAGGTTTTAAATCACTTCATTTTCCTTGTAAAAAATCTCAGTTATCTGAGAACTTCTGGGCTTAAGTTTATTTCCTGGTACAAGACAACCTTATTTGAAAACTGAAAACCACCCTTTTGAATGTTCACTTACTTTCTCCTCATAGGACAGTCCTTCATGAAGTGTCCAATTTTCCCACAAATGCGGCAACATCTATCATTTGGGGCCAGTTCTCCTTCAGTTAGTACATCTGGATCAAAAAAGTACTCCTAGCAGAATATAAATACATAAAAACCTAAACTACTAATATCAGATCCAAACACAAAAACTACCCAGTATCAATCAGGGATCTTATATCTCAACATTGACAAATCATTATTTTTAATAATTATTATCATACTGTTTAAATCCAAAAATCTAAAATCACTAAGAGGTGTAATTTAGGATAGGTTTACCTGAATTCATTTTGGTTCATTCCTTTTCACCGTGCAGAACACTTTAACCCTACCTTTTTCCCCAGCACAACTCTAAACAAGAGCATTTTATATGCCTGTGAGTTAGCTTCCCAGGACTTGGGGAAAACTCAGGCCAGGTACAAAAACTTCATTTTCTCATAAAAAGAAAAGGCTAAAACCTAAAAAGAAAGAAGCTATGTGTTGTTGCTTTGCTGTGGCTTCTGAAGGAAAGTATCAGAGGAAAGAAAAGACAATGGCCTGGATTCTAGCCTCCTTACCACTGTAATGAAGCTGGGTACCAGCAGAGGTGGCACCACCTGGGGGTTTGCATGACATGCAGTCTTGGGGCCCACCTGAGACCTCCTGAATTAGAATCTGCATTTTAACAAAATCCCCAGGTGATGTGTTAAAACAAGTTTCAGAAGCAGGGTATAGAAGACTGCCACAGCAATATCTAGCAAAAACTAGATGCAGAGATGTAATCAAATGCTGAACATGCTTACACACCTGAAACCTTAAGGTTCATTTAAAAAGTCTTAATTAGGAAAATTAATGCATTAGAAAACCCCCTTTATTTTTAACACGAAACACTCTAGTTCCTAGCCCCTTCCCCTTTTTTCTCACTGAAATGAATTTTTATAATGTAATTTTGTTTGCCTTTATTGAGTGTGGTTCCATAAAAACCTGAGTATCAGGTTATATGAGGACAGATTTTTAGCACAGGGAGCACTGTGTTTCTCCTAGCTTCATTAAGGTATTTATTACTCTTTGCAAACAGACTGGAAAATTTAGATTTTCCTAAATCTAGGAAAATCCACCCAAACTTCACTTCTGGCTATCTCTCCCTGTGCTGCTGACAGATGGCTTCAAAATAGCTATGTTTATGAAAAGGCTTTAATTGTGGCTAGACTCACCAAACCTTTGAGTATTTAGGTTATTACTGAAGTAATGTATACAAATTAGGTGCTTAAAAGGCTTTTGGAACTGGTTTTTTGGTATTTCCAACAGACACTTACCATTTTTGAGGGGTAGTCCTTTGGAAATCCTTTGACTGGAATCCCAAATACTCTTCTCCCATTAATAAATGCTTTCATTATAAAATTTGTCACTTAGAAAAAAAGAGTAAAGTCTCAATTAAATGGATTAACAGGAAAAGAGAAAGCATTATTATTTATAAACAAAGCAAAACTTACTTTTCCTTGATAATCCAGCTCCAAGATTATGATTCAAATCAAATGGATCTAAGTAAAGAAAATTAAT
>SJYQ01000184.1:918254-972571 GCA_006410935.1 Redunca redunca | reverse complement strand
AAGTATCCATCAAAAATGAGGATATTGCTTTATATCTGAATTCTTAAAGAGTCCTTCATATTATGAGAAGGTGCTTTATTTGGACAACAAAATACTATTTGGAAAAGACATATTAAGTCTGATATCACCAAATACTACTAGTTTTAGAGGCATATAGAAGACACAAATACATTTAAAACATTTTACCACTGAATGTTCCTGCTAATTAACAATTAATAGCCTTACAAAAAATCATTTTGGAAAATACACTTTTTGGGACTTCCCTGTTGGTCCAGTGGTTAAGAATCTGCCTTCCAGTGCAGGGGACTAAGATTAGATCCCTGGCTGGGGAAGTAAGATTCTACATGTTGCAGGGCAACTAAGCCTGTGTACCACGACTACTGAGCCCACACACTACAGCTGCTGCAGCCCTAGAGCCCATGCTCCACAAGAGAAGCCACCACAATGAGAAGCCCTTGCACTCTCTGCAGCTGGAAAGTGCCCTGCAGCCTCCGGAACTAGACAAAGCCTGTGCATGGCAACAAGACCCGTGGAGCCAAAAATAAATAAATAAATCTTAAAAACCAAACCAACCAAACAAACAAAACAATCAAAGACAAGCAAAGGGAAAACAAAATAAAACAAAACCTTTTTTGAGGATCATCTCATTACTTAAGAAAATGGAAAATGTATACAGTACATATAAGAGGAGTAAAGAAGTAAAAAGAGGCATCCTTCTGGTTGTCTTGTTATGCTTCTAATGTATAGTAACTGGGGTATACCATTTGGGATTTAGACCCACTATTAGTTTATTGGAGAGAAGCACCCTTCACTCAGTTTAACCCTATACTAATAATTGGTATAAGGTTACCTTTCTAGTAGGTTTGGTCATGCTTTCCTCTGGTGACTTTTATGTGTGTGCTACGTGGAAGTATTTTTGGTGTTTGCTTGGTGTAGCAGAGATGCTACAATATTAGTTACTGTACAAACACTACAAACTACCACTATTGAAATTTCTCGGTTCTAGAAAAACTAGTCAGAAGTCTTCCTTCTAAGACAGCCTATTACTAATGGCTCATTTACAAATAAAGTTAAAAGCAAAAGGTAATGAGGCTTCAAAAAATTAATAATTGGCAGACCATAAGAATCCACTGTGATAATGGAAAGGTTTAAGATAAAGCTCTGTTTTTAGCTACGGGATACTAAAAAGTTATAACCATACCCATAATCCATGGTCATCTGAATTTCATTTTGTAAGTAGTCATCATATTTTAATAATGTCAATAAGCAGAAGTAATGACAATAGAACATCTAAAGCAACACATTATTTAGGTGATTACAGTTAAAAAAATTATAGAAGACTAAAATCAACAAAATATTTCTTAAGCATTTTCAATTCCATTTTTAAGCATTTGAACTCCATTTTGTCTTTAAAATTAAAATCCCACAAATTGATCACTTACAGGTGGAATCTTAAAAATAAAACAAACAAAGGAATGTAACACAACAGAAGCAGACTCACAGATATAGAGAACAAACCAGTGGTTGCCAGTAGGGAAAGTGAAGTGTGGAGGGGCGAGATGGGCTATGAGATTAAGAGACACAAACTACTATGTATAAAATAAATAAGCAACAAGAATATACTGTACAGCACAAGGGATACAGCCAATATTTTATAATAACTTTAAATGGAGTATACTCTATAAAAACACTGAAACACTATTTTGTACAGAGGAAACTAGTATAACATTGTAAATCAACTATACAAATCAATACTGAGCAACCAGTGAAAATAATTTGGTGTATAGACAGAATAGAGGATCAAAGTAAAACCATTCAGTGTAAAAAGCAAGTCTCAGAATAATGACCACAAACATCTAAAAGAAAAAAGTTTATGTACATATAAATTTATCTGAGTACATACAAATATATATAAAGTTAACACAAAAAATCTACAAAGATAAAAACAAAAATCCCCCAAACTGGAAATAAACAATCAAATACAAACACATATGGCCCATGAATCCTAGCATTCAGCATGGGCAAACTAAATGACAAATTGTTGAAGCTGGCTTATCTCTATAGCAACCTTATTCTCCAGAACTTGTTAAAGATAAAGGACTTATGGTGAACAAAGATTTTTGGATTTGCAAGAAATCCCACACAAAGGCATCAGTCAAAAAAAAAAAAAAAGGGGGAAACAGATAAGTCTGCCTGACATGGACAGTAACGGCGCAACTGCTAGGCGCGTCCTGATCAGTGGCTCATGGCGGCTTGGGAAGAGCTCTGCAAGGAACAAGAATACCCTCAACAGTTCAATCTCTATATTCTATTCAGTTTTAAGTTAGATTTTATTAGTACCTTCAATAACAATGTATTTTGATGTCCACTGTTTCTTAAAAGTTGTAAGCAGACTTTTTCTCCTGATGCTAATTACATGTTCTTTAAAATCAAATTCCTCTGTGTAGAAACGAAGAAGTCCCAACCATAGCTGCCCAACAGATTCTGTATTTTTTCCATATTCTGGCCAATAGTTGGGCTAGAAATAGAAGGAACAAGAGATTTCATGCTCTATAGTAAAGTGTTAATATCAATAGTCATTTGTATCTTAGGGAATAAATCTGGATTTATTTTAATTAACTCGAGTTTAAATATATAAAAACAATTATAAAACTTTTCTATTTTAAAGTATCATTTACATGAGTTTATTAATCTCTAACCTATGACCCAGAGACAGAAAGTACTCTGGGTTTTAAATGTCAAACCTCAGAATGCATGTTTGTGGAAGAATCTAGAAATAAATTTTAAAGCCTTGGTGACACCTAGTTATTATACCTCTGTAACTCAAGAGTTTTTCTAAATTCTGTAGGAAATCACAGAGCAAATTATGTGTTCATTTGGAGTAAAGCTACTTAACCATTTTGAATTATTAGTCAGTAAAGAAATCCTGGATACAGTCCCTAGAAACTCACCTGGCTTAAAAAATATTTTCAACTTCAAAGGAATCATCTGTATATGCTAGTTTTTTTTTTTTAACTATCACAATATAAATAAATGTAATATAACAAGTGATAATATAATTGTTGACCATCTACACTACAGCACAGTATAGCTAACTTTCAGTCAAGGATGTAAAAAATCTTTACTATTAAAATACGTACCAGTTCATCTATTTGATCAAAAAAATAAATATTCCAGCCATCAACAAATATTTCAGGTTTCTTTTCACCTTTGTATATCTGAAATTAATTTTTAAACTATTAGTATGGATTACAAACTTAGCGCATTGATACAAAAACTTGTAGGAAAATAGTAAAAATTTTAACTACAGAACCACAGAATTTTAGAGAAGGAAAAGGGCTCAAAAATCATCCAGCTCTACAGATGACAAATACAGTTTCCTTTACTAATACCTCTTGAAGGACAGGAATAACTGGTGGATTCCTCTGCTGGAGAAAGTATAGCACCATGAGCGTGTATGCGTATGACGATAAGCTGCCTCTAGAAGCATCGCCAATGTCACACATCTGGGGGAAAGGAAAAGGAGGAGCAAATGAAAGGTCACCAGTGTCTTCTGCCACACTTGCAGCTATTCCATTGTCACTGAAAGGAAGGTGCTTCTAGAGGGCACTAACATAAAAATCATACTTTTCAAATGCTAATATATGCCAACAAAACCAAATAAGACCAACCAAAAGAAAAAAAAATCAAAAAGTAAAACAAACCCCAACAAAGCTGTGGAACTATCAGCCACAAGCAATATTAGGTTATCATGTAAAATTAAGGTAACATTTTAGTTTGTTCAGTAGGGCTTCTCAAATAGTTGGCTATGGTTCTTTAAAAATATAGGCCTCTATTTTCTTTTTTCTTTTTTAATTGAAGTATAGTTGGTTTACAATATTATATTAGTTTCAGGTGTGTAACACAGTAATGCAATATTTTTATAGATTATACTCCATTTAAAGTTATTACAAAACAGGGAACTGTCTGGTGGTCCAGTGTTTAGGACTTTGTGTTCTCACTGTGGAGGGCCCAGGTTCTATTCTTGGTCAGTAAGCTAAAATCCCAGAAGCTCTGCAGTGTGGCCAAAAAAAAAGTTATTACAAAACAGTGGCTACATTCCCTGCGTTGTACAACATATCCTTGTTGCTAATTTACTTTACATATAGTAGTTTGTGTCTCTTAATCCCATAATATCCCTGTCTCCCCTACTGGTAACCACTAGTTTGTTTTCTACATGACTGAGTTTATTTCTTACACTTTCAACAAGGTTTAAAGATGTAAAGAAATTTCCTGAGGAAATCTCAGGAGTAAGCATACTTACCTTTGTAAATACTTTCATAGTATAGCACAAATATTTCACCCTGGGATCAATGGCTGAATAAGCAGATAAGAGTCTTGTGTTATGAAGGGCCTGTTAAAACGGAAATTTTACTACCTTAAAAAAAAGTTTTAAGGTGAAATATTCTGAATAGGTTTACAGTGTAATTCATTTTTAAGATGAAGACATTTAGACTGAAACTAATATTTTTTCCCCTACAGAGTAGCTCTACTAACTTACTAGATAGTAATTACAAGTGACATCGGATCTCAGGCCACCTTAGTCTAAACATTCCTAGAAAATATGGGCTATAAAAATAATCAGTTCCCTTTAACTCAACATAAGATCTGTATCCCTGCCTAGTATTCATATTAAATGTCCTTAGGGGCCAGAAAGGTTCCAGAGAGCCTCGAAAACAAACCAGGTCTGAGACCAAAGACACACACACCCACCCCCCAAAATTACACAAAGT
This sequence comes from Redunca redunca, assembly GCA_006410935.1. Classification (NCBI taxonomy): domain Eukaryota; kingdom Metazoa; phylum Chordata; class Mammalia; order Artiodactyla; family Bovidae; genus Redunca; species Redunca redunca. The sequence goes on along the minus strand of SJYQ01000184.1, from coordinate 967,799 downwards.
TTAAGCAAAAAAAAAAACAACAAAACAAACACTTGCCACTCTGACCTCATTTTTAATGAATACTAATATTAACTCAATTCTGGGTTATATCCCCAGTCTCAGAACACTGCCAGACACTTAATAACTACTAAAAGAATGAATATGATGAAATGAATGGCTTAATTTTACTTAAAGACTGAGTAGAGATACTTCTTCCCCTTAATCTCCACAAAGAAAAAGTCTAGGGAAAATCTTACCAATGTGTTATACAAACTGATGTCCACTTCCAGCCCACTTCTCAAATGGAAGAACTTTACAATTGGCACCTTTGCTGTTGTAATAGGCAAGATGTTTCTCAGTCCTAGGTTGGGAAACAAGATAGTGTTATTAAATCCAGCAGCAGAGGGTCTAAGTTGCTCTTATGTTCCAACATAGAATGAAGTAAACCTGGCTTTGTCTTGTCTCAGCGAGTCACTAAGACTAGTCAAAGAATTCTGTTATTAACAAACAAGATTCTTCTGGCAAAATTTACATTTGTTAAACACATGAATATCTGAAGTACAAGAATCGACAAAGCAGCCAAGGCCGTTCAGAAACACACTGGATCTTGTGTATGTGTATAGAGCTGTCAGTCTGATAAACTTCAAAACAGAGGAAACTACTACAGAATCTGGACTATGTGCACCCTACCTATTCTCTGTATGACTACACACATTATATGAAGAAAAGCGCTACATCATAGGAGTAATCATCTGAATGCCCAAAACAAGAGTTACTCATCATGGAGCTAGAAGCTACGTCAGTATAAGAAAAGAATCAGTGTCAACAGGAGAGAAGGATATTGCCTCAGCTAGGTTTTGAAAAACTACAGGCAAAAAAAGAGAAGGCTGAGGGAATTTACCAGGCAAAGAAAACTGCAGAGGCAAAGCGCAGCTGCCTGAAACAGAATGACAAGCTCAGGAAACTTCCATGGACTTGTGCAAGCTACAGAGTAGACTTGAGGGAAAGAAATAATGAATAACAGGAGAAGTGGTAAAACTGAGAAGAGCCAAATATGGAACAAACATATCCTTGGAGGCAAAGAGATGCCAATGAACTGGCAAAATCTGGGAAGAATCACTGACCATTGGAGGCACCCGGAAGAGAGACAGGATGACCAGTATAAAAATTGACCTGGGACTGAACTATAAGGGTGGCATGGGAATGCAGAGAAGCAGCAAGACATATTTGAGAGCACCTCTAACTGGATGGGTTAGGGAAGAAGAAGTAGGGAAAAGGAAGGCTATAACAGAAAGAACATTCCCTGAACACCCAGATTCCTTTACAAACATCACTATCTAAGACCATTCACCCTTACCCAAAAGATGACACAGACCCAGAGAAATGAACATGCTTAGGAATATGCAGTTGGTGAATTGTGGAGTGGGAATTCAAATCTAGGTATGTCTGACTCTATTGAACCTAGTCTAGGACAGGCTAATTATCACTTCATTCATTTCCGTGGTTCCAAGGATGTCAATGTCAACAACCAAGAAAGGATGTAGAAGGAAGAACAGCTAGTGGTGTCTGTAGCAGAAGGGAAGTGGAAGAGAGAAAGATGTGTTTATTCTGGGTGCTGAGGTCCGAGCTCCTTTTTGAGAGAGTTAAATGGTGACATCTAGAAGGACAGATGCCTAGTGATCTGGAATTCAGAAAAAAAAAGTATGCAGATGAAAGGAATTTCAGCAGAAAAGGTCTGCATGGGAGACAGAAGTCTAACTTATACTGATGGGGAGAAGGGGCAAGGAAGCTCCTATTTACTCAACACTCAGCAAGTCAGGCCTTGTACTGTATTATTTTTCTTAATCTTAAATCCTATTATTGTTGTTCCTGCTTTGCAGATGAGAAACTGAGTGCTTACAATGAAGGTGAGTGACTTTTTGGAATCACACAGCCAGCAAGCAGGGACCCAAGATTTAAAACTAGGGAGTCTGATTTCAGAAGCCACCATTAATTACTTTGCTATGGTGGCTTTCAATTAAGTATCCTTTTCTTCCCATCTCCTTCCTAGATGGAGAAATTCTAGAATTTGACACTGTTAATTCACCATTATGACATTTATAAACCTGTCCTCTAGGATATACTCACAGTACATCATCCTGGTTCCTATTTTACCATTCCAACAGCTCCTTTTTCAGTGTCCTTCCTTAATTTCTACATTTATAAATTAAAGCTTGGTCCTCTACCTCTCTCATAATCCCACAGAATTGTTTTATTCTTGGCCTCTTCCTTCAAGGTTTTCAGTACAAAACTGTTTTATTTTCTTCTTCAATCTTAACTGGCAACTCTACTTTTCTAACTGCTTGCTGGCCTGTTAACTTAGAAATCATAGCTTCATGGCAACTATCACTCCACACTGGTGTTCTCTGCAAACATTCCCATTCCCATTTCTTAGTTCAGGTATCAGCCTGAAGCCATATTTCCTCCTTGCAGGTTTTGAATCTAGGAAATCTCCCTTTGGAATCTCTCATATTCTTTTCCTTTTAGGATCACTGGCATCTGGTTAAGATCTTTCTGCCCTGTCCCTTAGACTGTATCTTCCCTAAGAGCATACCAGCGGCCTATAAAGTTCTGCTTTGATTGTGTTTCTTCTTCCGAACACAGTTTACATTTTCCTACTAGTTCCCACTTGAAACTCCTCTCAAAATGTATCAATCTTCTTATTGTCCTACAAAATTGATTATAGTGATTCTCATAGTCACATCCATGCATCTTTGGAATGACTTCTTATCCTTTTCAAATCATGTTCATCAATATCATGAGATCAGAACAAGCCCATCTCTTCCATGAACCTCCCTTACCCAACTCTTTCCCCAAATCTCTCTCTCCTCAGAAGTTAATACTTACTGTAGGCTCTGCAAGTTATTTTAATAAATGAATACCACCATACATTGTTCCATACCCTATGAGAGTATCTTACCTTTGAGATCTGAAAGTTGTCAAAGGAAAGACCTGTAGACTTTATTTTTCTATCCTACCTACATGCCTAACACAGTGCTGAGCACATAACAAGCACCCAATAAAATATGTGGGAAAACTGCTTTCTTAATCATCGCTTTCTAGCTATTATTCAATTTTTGCTCCATGCAATCTGTATTACATTATAATCTGTATATAAAAGTCATTTTTAGTCTAAAAATGACCTATTTTTAACATGGTTCATTCTTAGAAAGTATAGGTTTTTTAGGAGAAAGGGAAGTGATGTCTGCAGCTTAATCACAAATAGTCCAGAAAAAAATTACAAGGAAGCAAGAGACAGGATGATAAATCAAATGTGGCAAAATGTTAACAACTGGTGGATCTGAACGAAGGGCAGACAGAATTCTTTGTACAATTTTTGCTGATTTCCTTTACATATGAAATTATTTCAAAATCAAAAATCAAAACCTACCTCACTATGAAATACCTAATAGTCATGGCAATTCAGCAATCTAGTTTCTTTGCATAATCTTCAAAAACAAAAATAAAAAGCATATAGTTTTGAGAGGTAAAATTCCCATAATGCTTATTTCAATGACCATAAAAATGATATCAAAGCACATTAAAAAAAATACTGATGCTCTAGGTTACTTTTCATTAGGAATAGAACAAAATTAAGATTTTTGCCCCTGTTATTTAAAATCACATGGTATCCTCTTTAAACTCCTGGAAATCAAAAATGCAAATAAAAGCAGTACTCCAGGTGCACACGTATGTGTGCATGCCCTTGCTGTGGATTTAAATCTACTCTTGACTAAGATATAAGAAAGTGTTTTATGGATGGTCCACAGATTCTAAGTTTCACAAAGGCAAGGACCACATCTTGTTCATTTTCATTTTTAACTCTTAGCACAGACGTTTGATGTACCACATTTTTTTTTTTTGATGTACCAATTTTAAAAGACTCTCACTGTTAACAGCATCCACAGCTAACTCTGACAAAGAGAGGCAGAAGAACATGTTAATGGCATTTCAGCTCTGTGCACAATTACACAACCTGTACATTTTTTGCAGCTGTAAATACTTGTCCAGGGTTATGCACAACTTGCTGAACAGCTGCAAGTACAATCCATCACCCCAGTCCGTAGCGCTTTCCACTATACTTTACATCATGGCCAGCAACCTCTACCTACACTTTGACTTACGCTACGTTGATAAGGCAAAATGATTCCCAAAGTTTCTTGTGTGTATAGTATACATTTTGACATGAAATAAAACCAAGGCAACAATATTCATACAAATTATAACCAATTCCTTAGTTTTTCATAGTTAACCACACAGATTTTTTTCAAAGACACCAATGCTATAAATGTTACATGAGCCACTACACTGTTTCACTCATTTGTAAATTTTAAGTATGCAAAACACTAATAAAAAAGATGAGAATATTTTTTAGATAAAGCTTATAGAGATACCTGAATGCTTTTTGAGGACTCTTGCCAATTCTTCAATAGTTCTTACACAGTCCAACCCCTGCAACAAAAATGGCACAGACTGAATCAAAAAAAGAAGACAGGTTCCTAAGCCTGTTTTCGTTTCATTTCCACCAGAAATAACAAAATTAAATTCAATTTGCTTTACATTCATTTTTCTTTCTTAGGTGAGCATTAATCCCTACTCATAGGAATATCTTAAGGATATGGAAACCCTCATGCACCCTACTTACTAACTGCTCTTAGAAGAGCAGGAAAGGCTGAAATCAGTGTCCCCAGAAAAGTCTCTGAACCACCAAGAACCTCCAATTTTTTTCCTCTATGTGACAGAACTAATAAGAGAGAGCTTCTGTGTGTGGCCTGTCTTATTCTTTCTGGGTAGATCTTCACTATAGCTTAATTAAGAGCTGATGAACTGCTCTGGGGTATGATTAAGCTCAGATTACTTCTCCATAGGACTAGTCGAACATATAACGCACAAAAATAAAGTTATACAGCAAATATGAGTAACATTTCAAATATTTAAAAACATTTGGGCTGACCTTTTTAACATTAAGTCCTTTTGTTGGTTAGTTGGTTACTTTCCAGAATTTGGAATTTAATTTAGAAATACCCTCACAACTAGTTTATTAATCACGTAAAAATTCAATGTCAATGATGTATAATCAGGTCATTCACATATTGGACCGAATCGTCCTTATCCACCTTATTCACCAAAGTCATGCCAGATAACCTGTGGCTATTTTCTTAAATCAGATGCATCCTCAAGGGACAAAACCCTGAAACTCAGAAAAGGCATAAGAAGATCCAGAGCACCAGCAGCACCACTGATTTGGATGTGCAGCATTTGGACTACTGTTGTAAATAAAAAAGGGGATGGATTTAGTACTTGTTAAACTTTACACCTTTTCACAGTATTTTACATTTGACAAATGCCATCAAGGAGGCAAATCTTTTCTGCCTTGTGGGCCATATGGCCTGTTACAAGGATTCAACCCTGGAGTTAGAGTGAAGGCAGATGTAGACCATACATAAATTAAAGGGTGTAGCTGAATGCCAATAAAACTGACATTAAAAAAAAGTAAATAACAGGCAGTAGGCCGTAGTTCACTGACTCCTGACATACATGATCCAAGCTGAGGTGCACTACAATCTTCTGAGGCAAGGGAAATCTCATTCTGTATTAGAGATAAGCAACCAAAGACGGACAAGCCTGTCTTGAATCCAGTTTAGCACTCTTTTATCCCTGTACCATGGGCTTCCCTGGTGGCTCAGCTGGTAAAGAATCTGCCTGCAATGCGGGAGACCTGGGTTTGATCCCTGGGTTGGGAAGATCCCCTGGAGAAGGGAAAGGCTACCCACTCCAGTATTCTGGCCTGGAGAATCCCTGGAGTGTACAGTCCATGGGGTCGCAAAGAGACACAACTGAGTGACTTTCACTTTCAACACTGTATCACACTGGCTGCCTTCTAAAACTTCACAGAAAACCTTATGTGGGTGTATTTATGCACCTGAGTCAGCCTAGTGGCTATGCCAAAGGGACACTGGAAAGGCTAGTTTGGCTTTCTAGAATTCCCAGATGTCGCTTTCATATCCAGTTTGTATTACAGGTGGGAAGCACAAGCCTTTCTACTCCTCACATTCACCTCTATAAACTTCTAATGTATTTATTTGCCCAGACAGATTGTACCAAATGGCATTCTCCATATGATATACCCTGATAAATTTGGAAAATACCATGCTGAATTGTGAATCAAGACTGTCAAAACACATGCCACAGCAAATGCAAGTTTTATGTGGTTACTGTACCTCAGCAGTTTCAAGTCCGTTAATTGTCATGCAGACATCAAGGTCACTCTGTTTGAACCCAAATCCATTTTTGGAGGAGCCAAACAAGCTCAATTTAGTTCCTGTTAGGGATATATGAAAAGTAACAACTAATCTGAGTACATTTAATTTTCTGACCAAAGCAACTCTCTTATGAATCAAAAATACTCAGTTATTAAGTGTTCTATAATAATCATTTTCTTTTATTAACTAGTCTTTTATTATAAATTACTTCCTCTCAAAATTTACTACAAATAAACACAAGCTATAGAAGACACGAAAGATTATCAAATGTCACTTTATTCTTAGATGCAAGGACATTTCAAGGAAAATGTGGATCACCTCAGCACATTTAATAATGTAAGCTAACTACTTTCTAAATAAATTCACTTTTTAGAGGTCTGAACCTTGACTCTCAACTAATAAATGAAGTTCACGTGTATCTGCTAAGTGAAATACTACACTGCAACTGTCTTCTCTGTTGGCAAACTAGGACTGGACAGAACCTAAAACCATCCTAGGAGTATCACAAAACAAAAAACCCTGGTCCCCACCATTACTGCAAGACTGCTTTCTTATGTTCAAAGTTAATGTTCTTATTAAAGCTAAACAATTATTTACCTGGAAACTCCTGCCTTATGAAATTTTCTAGGTTTTGCCGAATATGTTCACGTGCCTGATCTTCTAGAACAGTTGGAGAAAAATCCTCTGTTTAAAATAAACAGATACATTCAGAAACAAAGATTGTTCACATTCTCTGAAAAATATTTTTCAATAAACCTACTTAGCTAAAACAAACAAACAAACAAAAACCAACCAAACCCTATATTTTGTGTCTTCTCAGTAGACAGTATTAAGCAACGTACAATAAAGATGCCTTTTTCATAGAGTCTATCACCAAGAACTGTTCCTGAGATGGAAACCAGTCTGCACAAGGGTTCTGTTCCTGGGTTTCACAGAGGCCAAGAGCCTGATAAAGGCAGAGCGTGAACGTAACAGTTTGTGAGTATTTATTTACACATATATATAAAACACATTTTATAGGTGTGTGTGTGTGTGTGTGTATATTCACATTTCCCCCCCTAAAGAGAACTAATAGTTTTCTTTCATCACTTACTCTCTCCAAAGAGATTTGAAGAACAAATCTCTGACTAAGAACAAGTAACTTATGGCACAGACATCTTAACATGCAGCAATGTGATGTGTCATAATCTTCCACTCTTAGCAGCTGCATGCCTCTCCATCAAATGGTTTTCCTTGTAGAACTTAAACCTCTGCACACCAACACTTCCCCAAACTGATGTTCCTTAAAGGTTATTAACTAACATTAATTAAAAAGTATTCTAAGCTCAAATTTTAGAAATGTTAGATAAAAGAGTTATTAAATAAGCTTATTACCTAAACATTTCCAGGAGCCTTTATTATGCTAATATGCCCTGAAAATCTCTAAGGGAGGGGGCAGGATATACAGTTATTCCCCCTTGACCTTTGGAATACTTCTTGTTACTAAATACTATTAATGGCAGGTACCTAGAAAAGCATTTCAAGGAACACCAGTCAGGAAATGATAGTACTCCAATCATAAGCCTTAAAAGATTCTCCTTCCCTGTCTTTCTTGAACAAGTATCTATTGCATGTCCGAAATGGAACACGATACACAGAGTACTATGGATACTCTGACAAATAGACAAAGGAAAAGACTTAGCCTGGATAATGAAGCTAATGGGTTAGTGAATCAGATTAACTCTTGAGAAAACATCAATTTAATATTTTGACAAATAAAAAGAAATGTTAATAACTTACTGTAACACTGAATGCAAACTTGATCTAAGATATTTGAAAATTTGGGTGTTAACGGTGGCAAAGGTTCCAGCTGGATTCTTTTGAAGTCTTCAGGACAGTCCTTCTTTAGATGACCCTCTCGTTTGCATAAACTGCAAACTACTGTAGGAGACTGCAGGAAGATAGGAAAGCAAAACAAGATTTAAATAAAGGAGGCTTGAATCTTTTTTCCCAAGTACACATCCTCCGCCTCACATTCCAAAGGAATGAAAATACAGTGGCATGGCCACTCCAAACACACTCAGGAGAAAAGGCAGTTATTTTGACTACAACCAGCATTTCTTCCCCACCCCGTAAATTCCCAAGAGATTAATAAGGGCAGTGGACCTAGTGGCTGCACTGGAGTGAACCACTACTGAGACAGGTGAGAGCCCTGGTTTAGTACATGAAAATCCAAAGTACATGCATTAAAACTCTTTCAAATCTCCTAGTTCCATGTTCAGGAGTGGCACTGATTACCTTGCCTTTAGTGAAGGTGAGTTTACTAAATTCATAGAAGAGATCAGACTGGTCCACAGTTGAATTTTCCTCACGTACACTTTCTTCTTTAAGGCTGATTTTATTAAGTTCCATTAGTAGATTTCCACCTACATGGTGTTTTCCACATTCTTTCAAGTCTTCATACTTAGCAGATCCATCTAATTCCACATCCTCTTCAGACAGGGCATCCTCATCCCCTGATCCAGTGAAGGTGTTGTCTAATTCATCTCCATTAGCAATGTCATCCTCATCTTCCCTTCGGGAAATGGAGAGCCGGGGTTCTTCCTCCTCCTCGTCCTCCTCTTCCTCATCAGAGTGAAGGATTCCTGATATCTGGCTCTGTCCTGAAGGGGTAAAGTGGCTTACAGCATCTCCAAGTTCACTGGTACCTTCTGTGCTTTCTTCATCAACATCAGCCTTGGCATAGGAAGTAGGAAATTCATCATACTCTTTAGCTATAGGATTTCTGAAGCCTTCTAGATCCAAAGTGGTATCTGTCTCCTTATTTCCTGGGCTGCCACAGGTGACAAGCGCTCCACACTTGCTACTACCTAAAGCTTGATCATCAGCAGTCAAAGGATGCTTGCTTTCCTTTCCACTTTTTTCTTTCTTATTTTTACTTCCTGCTTCTTGATGATGTACTTCGACGTCCTTAGAGTCACCAGAACTGACTTTCACCTTAATACAGTCAGAGTTTTCCAGGTGGACGCTGATGTGTGAGTTTCCCATTTTCTCTGCTGATGGGCTTTCAAAGTTTTTAGCAGTCTCTTTAAGAGTAAGTGGCTGTGCCTTGCAGGTGTTTGCAGGTGAACTGGCAGCACCAGAACCTTGAGCCAAAACTGAATTTTTGAGTTTATCACCTTTCGCTTGTACCTCTGGATCGTGTTTTGCTATTTCTTTAGAGCATTCAGAAGTACAGCTGACAGTACTCATAGGCTTTGGAAGACTGGATTTTAAAACTTTGTGTGGAAGAGCAAAATATTTATATGTTGTCCTTAAACAATGAAGTATATATTCAAACACAGGTTGATTATTTAGGGTCCTTGCCACATTTCTTTTTACAGAGTAGGGATCTGTAATGAAAAAAAAAATCCACTACTTCACACATTTCTATTTTACGTTTTAAAAACCAACCTGCTACATAAAGACAACAAATAAGTAATAGTACAACTTATCATTTATCTTATGTGCTTTTTTTAAAAACTGGGGATGAGAAGAAGATACAGTTTAAAAAACAAAAAGAAATGCTTTCTTAAACATCTGCTCTATGAAGAGAACCCATTCTATTCAAAACCATTACCCCTTCCCTACTCTGTCCTGTGACTGTGGAGGTAAAAAAAAAAAAAAAAAAGTCATCAGTGTGGCTCTCATGCCCTCGGGAAGCGGGGGTCTTCCCTCTGGGCTCTGCTGAGTGCTCTGCCTCCCCACTCAGCCAGGCCCTGCGGTTTGTAGAGCTTACCTCCACTCTTCTGCCCTGGGAAGCCCCATCACTGAACTGGCTGGACTGAATTCAGGGGCGAGAGGGAGGCACCAGGAAGAGACACCACTTCTCTCAATCTTTTCTCCTCCCCTAGAACTCCAGCAGGTTAGGCAATTGGCCAGAAGAGCTGAGCCAGAGAAACTGCAGGGGAGGGTTTAAAAATGTGAGATCCCCATGACTGCACACAGAATTTATGCAAAATGCAAAAAACCCTCTTATGCAATATAAGGCTTGAAAAAAATCAAGCAAAAATAAGAGAATTCCATTTAGGAGGTTCTTTAAATTATTTTAAGGAGGAGAATTAAGATTTCTAGAGGGGTTCCCATCTCCTGACTTTGTAAAAGCTGACAGGAGCTCATCCATTTAGAGGAGTCTACAGGGCACACCAGTATGTCTTTCATATAATGGTTTCAGCTAAATAAGACTTAACTCATTTAAGAGCTAAGTGTTTTTAAAGAGAAAGGTGTTTTTATGAATAAGTTCTAAATATTACTGCAGGTATTCCAAAAATAAACTCTCTCCATGGAGAGAAATTTAATGAAGAATGCTGTTTTTCATGAGAAAAGGTATTTTCCTCAACCTCTGAAAACTAAACAACATCAATAACAATTCATGGAAGGACTGAATCTAAACATTCAGAAATGAGAACAGCAAAGAGGAAAGGGGCATTTACATGTCACTTGGAAAAGACTTTTTAAGCATTTAAAGTTATTAAGCAATTTACAAAGAAAATAAGGACACAGACAGCTATTCCTTTTAGTTGCATAAATAATTAAGATTTTTTATCACAGCACTTAAAACACTCAGGATGAACAATTTGGTCCCTTGGAAAGATCTACTGTAATGCATGCAAGATTCTCGCTATCTACTTCACCTTTGGGGTCAGGCCTACCTTACATGTAGAAGCTGAAAAAAGACTGAAATAAAAAGCATGCTGTTAGACTGATACCTTAAAAAAAAAAAAGGTGGGGTGGGGATGGGGATTAAAGATAAATATTTTGAGATACCTTCAATGGCAATGCGTTTTTTGGGCCAATCCTTTGATTCACGAGATATCGATTCTTTGACACGGATACTTATCACTAAATCAGCCAAATTAAATTCTAAAGCATAGAATCGAAGCAATTCCACCCAGAGTTGCCCAACTGGTACTGAAGGCTGCTGTTTTGAATCAAATATTAATGATACCTATTAACAGCAAAGAGAAAATATACAAGTTATTTCAGATGTCAGTACAATCTGAAAAATCAGTGATCTTCAAGCATCAAATTAAATATATCTGGAAAACCTCAGCAAAGATATGAATCAGCAATCTATCTTGATAAATCACACTCTAGGTTCTATTTTGATTGTGAGAAAACAGCATTCCTTCACTGAATTCCGAGATTAAAGTTATGTTAAAACCTAGTCAGTACCATAGGAATAGACAGGCAGCACATAACCAGGCAGCACTTCTAATTTTGAAGTCTTAAGGGCAGGTGGCGCGAACTGGGCTTCACTGCTACTCTGCTCAGCACTGAGTTCTCCCTGTTCCTGCCGCCGGAGGGCGCCTTTATGCCGTTAAGACAGAAATGGACTGCAGTTGTTCGCACAGAGTAGAAGGAAAAATGCTCCTCTCACTTGCTCTGAGAAGTTACAATAAGTTCACTGGTTCTTCCAGCAGCAACTGATTTTAAAGTCAAATAAATAACCCTTGATTTCAGAAATTAATACAAGTTTTCCACTCACAGACTCATGATAAGATGTGACATACTGTGATACAATACAGTGGAAAGTTCAAAGGACTTAGAAAAGAAAAAGAGGGTCCAAATACTGAGTTTGTCACTTCACAGGTTTTGACTGCTTCGTGACTTAGCTTCTTCATTCTTGGACTGGCAGTATAACTCAGAAGCGAAGAGAACTGGCTTTTGAATGGGACATGCTAAGCTTTCAAATCCAGCTCTTCCATTTACTAGCTGTGTCTGATCCTGGTGATGGTATATAAGCTGTCTAAGCCTCGGTTTCCTCATCTGAACAATGAGGATCATAGTACCCACCTCATAGGGCTGTTGGGAGGACTGAGTGAGAGAGAGTCTGTTAAGAGCTTAGCACAGTGCCTGGCACACATGTTCAAAAAATGGTCGCTATCATTATCTGCAGAGTAGGGATGATACCACCTATAACACAGGATAGTTATGAGGATTAAATCAGAAACAAGGGAAAGCATCTGGTAGACGGGTTGCTGTCTGTATTTTTTCATTTAGGTATAGTCTTTTTAAATACAAGAAATCCATTTATCATTGAAACCATTTCACTAAGATACTCTTAAGAGGTAATTAATTCAACTCCCATATGCTACAAGAGAAGGAACTGAAACCCAAAGAGTTTATGTGGCTTGCGTGGCAAAAGAACAATGTCTCCTGATCCCAGGCCAGTGCTCTTTCACCACACTATGCAATGTCAACACTGTCCAGACCTCACTTAATTTTAGAAGCGGCAGCATGATTAATCTCTGCAATTAGCATTCAAATGCAAAGATAAAAGTATTTAAGTGGTCTTTCAGCAGTAGCCTTTCCTTCTAGGGTATACAAATTTGCCTCTAATTGTACTTCAATATATCAAGCTTCAAAATAAGTGGTGTGGTCATAGATTTATTCAGTAAATCTCAACACAAAGGTTCTGTGAAATAAGATAAAGTTATCAGGTGGATTTACAAACTAAACCTGATTAAAAATGTAGTTGTTTTGGTCCCACAAACAACAGTTGAGGACATGGAGAAAACCCCAGAAATGGAAAGTTCCATTAGATCTCACCTCTTTATCCATATATTCAACATCTCACTGAAATGACTTCACAATATCATAACATGTAACTTAAGAGACCTCTGACATACCTAGACTAGTGGTACTTACATTGTTGTTTTTTTTTTAAAAACATAGAGAACACTGTGTTTTTCAAATAAAGTAAGACTAGTAGCTAACATTTGCTGAGTGCTTACCATATGCTCGGCACTGAGTTAAGCATTCTATAAATCGATGACCCTATGAGAAGGTACCAATATCATCTCCATTTACAGGTGAGGAAACTGGGGCACAGAAAGATTAAGCCACCTGCCCAAAGACACATAGCTAGAAGTGAGTGAGCTGGGATACAAATTCAAATATTCTGGCTCCAAAGTCTGTGGTCTTAGCCAACAGTGGAACCCCAAGCAGACAAATGACACAAGTGGTGTGTTCTGGTGGCAGCTCAGGTAGGGTGCCACCACCATTCTCTTCTCTTCAACAAAACAAAGAATATGTGATTCACCAATATCCCCCCATTTTAGGCCAGAATAAACAAGGACTACAGGAGTGACATAACCTGTTTGTGAAGAGCTAGGATTAGAATCCCAGTCTCAGAGGTATTTTGTGGATATTATTATCATTTTATCCCAAAGGGATATGGGAAAGCTAATGGAGTCAAGGACTGTTTACCAATTTGGGTCAGAATCCTACTGTTAGGTTGCTTAGATCTGTTGTTTGAAATTCTAATGACAGCTTGCTCCTTGTTCATAAATTCTCCTTCTCACTACTAACCTATGAGTAAGGACAAGTATACTACCATAGGCTTATTCACTGTTATTTTAGCAATTTGAGGGTAGTTAGCTTTTCTTATATTTAAACCTCATAATATAACCTAAGACCTAAGCTCTTGGAGGATAGATAGGAACTTATTTTTGAATTCTCAGCCTCTTTCACAGCACCTTACACAGAGAAGAAACCATGTAACTGTGGATTCAATGATTTGCAATTTTACCTTTTATTCCTTGTCTATTCAAAGAACTGAACAGACTAGAAATTAAAAAGTTATGAAATAGTTAAAGACAGCTGAGGAAAGAAGAGAGGAAGCCTAACTCATAAACTCCACAATTAACAACTGATTTAAAAATAAATGGTAAGACCAGACATGAGAAAGAACAGACCTGTCCCCTTTTAATGGCCATTTCCTTTGGTGCCTCCTCTTTTGTTGAGTCCACATCCCCTGCAACATTATCAGTATATTCCCAGACCACAGAGTCTTTCTCAATTTCTTTAAGGTTGAAATTTCCTAATTTGTTTAGTGAGAATCCTTTAATCTAGGAAAAATTAAACACACATTATAAGGCAGAAATGATTTCAAAACAATCAGAGCATATTAATCCTAGAAGAAATGAAAAGTGACACAGTTCACTCAAAATATGAAAGCCATCTTTTATCAAAAGATTATCTTTGAGACATCTGTAAATTTAAAGAGAAAAAAAATCAAGGTTTTGATTTGCAAAAGAAATGGTGATTTTTGGAAATAGTGAAGTGAAAGTTGCTCAGTTGTGTCCAACTCTTTGCAACCCCATGGAAAATACAGTCCATGGAATTCTCCAGGCCAGAACACCGCAGTGGGTAGCATTTCCCTTCTCCAGGGGATCTTCCCAACCCCGGTCTCAGGCATTGCAGGCAGATTCTTTGCCAGCTGAGCCACAATGGAAGCCCTTTTGGAAATATTTTTTCGTAAAGTCTAACAGACCACATCCTAGGCCTAAGGCCATGGTTCTGGTATAAAACCACCTAGGCCCAAACCTCACTCTCTCACAGACAGTAGCTGTGAGACCTTCAGTAAGGTCCTTGTTTTCTTTTATGTCTCAGGTTCTTGTAAAAAGGTGTAACACTAGCATCTCCTTAATGGGATAGTTATGGAAAAAATAATGGACATAAAGCATTCAGACAGGGCATGGCATATAGTAAGCGCTAAGTAAACATAAAGTTTTTCTTTGGACATGGTTAAGATGCTAAAGAAAAGCACAGGCTCAAAAGGTCTAAGAAATGTGGAACAAACGTGAATGGATTTCTTTACTGTAGGTATAGTGGGATTTTTCACAGCCTTTAAACATGCTAACGTACATAATGAATTATGGGTTAGGGTATGACTGTGGTAGCCTGATTCTCCAATGTATTTTCACATTAAATGGACAACTTCTGTAGTTTACCTGACAGAACAATTCTAAACCATAAGACATCATGTCGCTCCCCTGCTCATAAAAATTTCCTTCTAACTCAGGATGAAATGTGGTCTTTTCTAGGGCCTAGGTGGTGCTTCCCAGGTGGCTCAGTAGTAAAAAAAAAAAAAAAAGAGTTCATTTGAAATGCAGATGTGGGTTCAATCCCTGGGCTGGGAAGATCCCTGGGGGGAGGAAATGGCAATCCACTCCAGCATTCTTGCCTAGGAAATCCCAGACAGTGGAGCCTGTAACTCTTAGTAACTGTTCTGCAACTCTTAGATATTCTGTTCTATTTCTTATTCATTCTTTTCTTCATCCTTGCTTTTCAGTTTAAGAAGTTTCTACTGAGTAAAGCTTACTGATTTTTTTTTTTCCTCTAGAGCCCTAAGCATATTAAGTCATATTGTTAAAACTCCTGGTGAAATAATTCTGTTTTTTCAAACTATGACTTTGCCTTTTAGTATGCCTTATAATTTTTTTGTTGAAAGCTGGGTAAAACCCTATGGTGTGAGGTTTTTCCCTTTATCTGACTGGAGTCAGGTAATGTACTGTTTGTTGTAGCTGTAGATGTCAAGGGGGTATAACTTCTGCTGGTATCCTTGTTTTTGTCTCTACTGTTTTTGGGTTTCCCAAGAGACTTCTTAAATGAAATATTTCTACTGTAACCTCATTATTACACAGGAAGCCAAATGATGCTGCAGTAAGCTGTGAAGAGAGGCGAGATATTCTATAGTTCTATGAGGTCTCAGTCTTTTAGTGAGACTGTGATCCTGGGCTGCAACTGTTACTTCGTGTTTCTCAGTCCTGCCAGTCTGAGACAGGGAACAACAGAACGTTGGAGTCAGCTATTTTTCCTTGCCCCAGGTCAGTCAGGCCCTGATAAATCTTAGGGTGGCTCAGTTCAGTTGAGTTGCTTAGTCATGTCCGACTCTTTGCGACCCCATGGACTGCAGCACACCAGGCTTCCCTATCCATCACCAACTCCCAGAGCTTGCTCAAACTCATGTCCATTGAGTTGGTAATACCATCCAACCATCTCAGCCTGTCATCCCCTTCTCCTCCAGCCTTCAATCTTTCCAGCATCAACGTGTTTTCCCATGAGTCACTTCTTCACAATAGGTGGCCAAAGCATTGGAGTTTCAGCTTTAGTATCGTCCTTCCAACGAATATTCAGGACTGATTTCCTTTAGGATCTCCTAGCAGTCAAGGAACTCTCAAGAGTCTTCTCCAACACAGTTCAAAAGCATTAATTCGGCGGTGCTCAGCTTTCTTTATAATCCAACTCTCACATCCATACATGACCACTGGAAAAACCATAGCTTTGACTAAATGGACCTTTGTCGGCAGAGTAATGTCTTTGCTTTCTAATATGATATCTAGGTTGGTCACAGCTTTTCTTCCAAGGAGCAAGTGTCTTTTAATTTCATGGCTGCAATCACCATCTGCAGTGATTTTCGAGCCCCCCAAAATAAAGTCTCTTACTGCTCCCATTGTTTCACCATCTACTTGCCATGAAGTGATGGGACCAGATGCCATGATCTTCGTTTTCTGAACATTGAGCTTTAAGCCAACTTTTTCACTCTCCTCTTTCACTTTCATCAAGAGGCTCTTTAGTTCTTTGCTTTTGCCGTAATGGTGGTGTCATCTGCATATCTGAGGTTACTGATATTTCTCCCAGCAATCTTGATTCCAGTTTGTGCTTCATCCAGGCTGGCATTTTGCATGATATACTCTGCATATAAGTTAAATAAGCGGGGTGACAATATACATCCTTGATGTACTCCTTTCCCAACTTGGAACCAGTCCATTGGTCCATATTTGGTTCTAACTGTTGTTTCTTGACCTGCAACAGATTCCTCAGGAGGTAGGTAAGGTGGTCTGGTTTTCCCAATCTCTAAGAATTTTCCAGTTTCTTGTGATCCACACAAAGGCTCTGGCATAGTCAATAAAGCAGAAGTAGATGTTTTTCTGGAACTCTCTTGCTGTTCTGATGATCCAATAGACGTTGGCAATCTGATCTCTGGTTCCTCTGCCTTTTTTAAATCCAGCTTGAACATCTGGAAGTTCACAGTTCACACACTGTTGAAGCCTGGCTTGGAGAATTTTGAGCATTACTTTGTTAGCACGTGAGATGAGTGCAATTGTGGGGTTGTTTGGACATTCTCTGGCATTACCTTTCTTTGGGACTGGTATGAAAACTGACCTTTTCCAGTCCTGTGGCCACTGCTGAGTTTTCCAAATTTGCTGGCATACTGAGTTCAGCACTTTAACAAGGAGGTTCAGTTCAGTTCAGTCGTGTCTGACTCTGTGACCCCATGGACCGCAGCACGCCAGGTCTCCCTGTCCATCACCAACTCCCCGAGTTTACTCAAAATCACATGTATTGAGTCGGTGATGCCATCCATCTCATCCTCTGTCGTCCCCTTCTCCTCCTGCCCTCAATCTTTCCCAGCATCAGGGTCTTTTCAAATGAGTCAGCTCTTCGCATCAGGTGGCCAAAGTATTGGAGTTTCAGCTTCAACACCAGTCCTTCCAATGAACACTCAGGACTGATCTCCTTTAGGATGGACTGGCTGGATCTCCTTGCAGTCCAAGGGACTCTCAGGAGTCTTCTCCAACACACAGTTCAAAAGCATTAATTCTTCCACGCTCAGCTTTCTTTATAGTTCAACTTGGCTCTGGTAAAATTGTTTCCCTTGAGGCCAGGCTTTTACCTAAGATAGCAGAATGTTCTAGGCAATGTCAAATTGACAACCTTTTTCCTGGATAGAGGATTTTTCCTGGATCTTTACCTTGAGAACCTGGTGGGCATTTCTGGAGATAAAACTCATGAAATGAGCACCCTATGAATGGGCCCTCTGCTGTTTTTCCACTTTCATGCTTATCCAAACTGAACTTCCAGAATCACAGTTTTCTTAGCCTGGTAACGGTTCTAGAGGCAGGATTCTGTTCCTGGGTTTCTGCTCTGACAAGTTATATACCTGCCTGTCTCTCCAATTTGGGGGCCAGTGGTTTTCTCCATGACCTCACTTCTCTGAAGGATCTAATAAGAGTTGTTGATTTTCAGCATGCTCAGCTTTTTTCTTTTCATGAGGATGGAGCGATGACTCAAAAGATCCTTATATGGTACACTGGATTGGTCAACAATCAGTCAGAGATGTGCTGAGTGGCCAGAAAGAATTAAGGGTTCCACTTCTCTGTATTTTCCCTCTTTATTCTTTTTCCCCTTATTATTTGGTGGCCCTAGGTCCTCTGCCCAGAAAGAGGTGGGGCTTTTCTACTAGTAAAGCCTTTACGGTAAAGCCACTGAAAAACAGGAACTCACTCTGTGTTGGTCATTTGCTTAATTTTTGGCTTCTCTCTAAAGTCTGTCTGAGTTTTTCAGTCTCTAGAGCCTTCAGGTTGTTATTTTATGTGTTTTGTTGAGAATTTACAGCTGTTATTTCCAGAAGGATCACTTGTTTAGGAGTTCAAACCTCCACCCAATAAGAGGAACTTGACTTTCTACTGAAGGGGAAAAGGACCACATCTGTTCTCCTACCTTGTTCTAGGAGTTTCACATTCATGATCTCATTTCAAAATTTCTCAGATGAGTCTTTCCCCAAGGCTCAGAGATTAAACAACTTGCTCAAGGTTATAAAGATTTTAGTCGCAAATCCTGGGTGACTTTCAGGGCTGGCAAGCTTTTAACACTTGACATTACTCTTCTTTCTACTGTATTATCTGGCATTCTTAAAGTGAAAATAATTGTTTCCTAAGAGTTAAGTTTATATAATCTAAAATGAGAATGATTCAAAAAAATATTTACTTGGAGACTAGTAAAATATTGTTGTAGGGGATAAAAGAGGCTAAGAAGACAGGGTTACAGCTAGTCATCATTCACAACTCACATATCAGTATCAAATGATAATAAAACGGAAATTTTAGTTGGGAGTAAAAGGTCAGAGAGACAGTCTCCATCATGAAAGAGACCTGAGTAGGTTGGGAGAGAATGGCCAAAAGATTTTTGAAAACACAGATCAGAGCACAGAAATATGATACTCTAAACTTCTTGACAAAGAATCTAATCTTATTCACCCATGTATTACTCTCAGGGCTTAGTACAATGACTAACATACAGAGTAATTTAAAGATTTTGAAGAAATTAACAGTTTAGATTTGTTCCCTGGTGGCTCAGAGGTTAAAGCGTCTGCCTCCAATTCGGAGACCTGGGTTTGAGCCCTGGGTGGGGAAGATCCCCTGGAGAAGGAAATGGCAATCCACTCCAGTATTCTTGCTTGGAGAATCCCACGGATGGAGAAGCCTAGTAGATTAGTCCACGGGGTCGCAAAGAGTCGGACACGACTGAGCGACTTCACCTTAACAGTTTGGATACTTTCATACACATAATTTTGAGGTTTTCAATAGATTTTCTATAGAAACAGTGACATAAAATATCTGGCATGAACAAGGCACTGAGTTTCTTTTCTGTATTTTTGCTGTATATTTTTGATTAATACTCTAGTAGAAACCAGCACACTGATACCTGACTAGTTTAAAAAGGTGAAAACTAAGATGACTTTGGGTCAGGCAGTAATCTGCCTTATTTGATATATACAGTTCAATCCAGTGTTTGACCACTATATACTTATTTTTGTCATTAAATTTTCAAAAACAAATGGCATAATCAAAACCAAATTCTGTCATCTTGGAGAACTTCTAGTATCACTGCCAAGGAAATAATACACTTGGCTATAGACAAAGGTATTCATGTTTCTCTTAAGCAAATCTTGAGGAGATCCCACCACCAGACCACCAGAAGAGAAGCACTTTTTCCCCCCGCATCTTCACATCAGTGACAGATGCCTACTTCAGGGAAGATGAAGACACAAGAAAAGGCAGATTTCACTAAGACAGCAGTGATATGGCAACACAGCCAACCTCTTCTCAGGCATTTTTTTGGCCCAGGAGTCCAACTGGTTTGGTTTTATCTTAAACTCCTATCTCTCTTGGATCAAAGTGAAAAGAAAGCTTCAAAGACTTTTTCAAAGACTTTCATATCAGACTCAGGTCTGATGAAAAGGGTTATTTGTCAACTAAGGGTTGACTTTGTTCTCTCACCCTTTTTTCCACCAGAACAGACTAGCAAGGATACCCTGAATCTTTTCATTTCAGTACCACAAGCACAAGGAATACTCTCTTTAGGCAACTGGGTCGCAGCACAGCAGACTGCAATTTCTAAAGCCAGGACAGTGTTTCTGCTTCAGCCTTTGTTCTCAGGGCCTGAAGAAAAAAATTCCCCAAAATCTAATTTTTTATATATATAAGAACTACGGCTCTGGAACATCTCCTCGTTAAATGATGAGAATCCTGCATATGCTAAGAAGACAAGTAGTTAAAAAACTGGATGTATCACAGTAAGCTTTTACCAAGTGAAGCTTTTTATAAAATAAGGATACACATAAGACTTTTATCAAGGAATTTCACCTAGGGATTAAAAGTGAGGCATTTCAAGAGAATGAAAATAACCTCATTTTGACTTTGAGATGGCTCCTTCTTAAATCTTACTATTTGAATAAATCAGCTCAACTTTAATTTATCTAGAAAGAAAGAGTGGTAACCTTACTGAAGTCTTATTCATCTTAAAGATTACAGCAAAATATTATTTAAGAGATTACTTCTAAGTTCTGCATCTGTGGTATGAGTAGCAATCTCAGCACTTACATTTTCTTTTGTTTCACAGGGAACAGGGTAGAAAGAGAACAGTAAAAGAAAGTGATAGCGAACTGAATGCTTTCTACGGTCTGTCTGGAGGTGATACATAAATTCAAGTATCAAATTATAAAACTGTACCCAAAGAATTGTGTAGTGAATGATAATGTAGGTTTACATTCTCTTGTCTGTAAACCTCAAGATCATGTGCTCCATAAATCATAAGTTTCTTCAGTTTAGAAAAGTAACAGTCTCCCTAGCAGAGTATATGGCAGCATCTTGTGGCCAAATATATTAATATTTCAGCAGTGAGAGGCATGAATTTTCACAATAATAGGATAAATAAATTCATGTCAGTTCTGGTTAGGTTTTTAGACTTTGAAATTATGCTCAAGAGATTGTGGCTCCATAATAAAATCAATATTGGATACATAAGCAAAAAATGTTTTATACCCATGATCCTAGATAAACAGGCAGAAGGGGTTCTTTCCTCTGTTGAAGAAAGAAAATGGCCATCAGAGCAAACACATAAGGTGGTAAACCTCCTTCTTCAGGGCGATCTATACTGCAAAGCTACAAATGAGAGAAAAGAGGATAAGCATTCTTTTGTACCAACTTGTCATTTATGCAATTTGGTCTAAAATCTGTTAATTCATTTCCATTTATGTGATTTACTCTTCAAAATGAAACTCCACAATGACAAAATACCCAACTTCCTTATACTTGTGTTGTCAACACATACTGTGGCTTTCAGTGACAGTTTCCACTTCAAATTTTTCATTTGTTAACAACTCACTTGTGAAAGGCTCTAAAAACCTATTTATTTTTTGATATCCATGGTAAATCCATTCATTTGGTTCAAAAACTTGTTAATGAAGTCAAAATAATGATTCAATCCCAAACGTAAACCAATTGGCTTTGCTCAGTTTAATGGCCCCCTCACGCTTAGCTGCTACCTCAAAAATGCATGCTTTGGTCAGAAACATAATTAGAGGAAAGAAAGCAGGCAAACCAATTAGCACTTAGTGATGAAGTAGGAGGCTGCTTTCAAAGCACACCATATTGTGATTACCAATTCACTCAATTAAGACTGGGGCATCCTCTGTCCCTGTTGCATCTTTGAGTCAAGCAACAGGAATTATGTGTTGTCACTGCCATCTTCCTAATCCATAAAGCTTTTGGCTTTTTTCTATACAGAATCTCAAGTTTATTATCGTGATGGGACCTTACATTTTGGAGAAATGTGATGCTCTCGTGTTCATCTGAGCATTTCATTAGGATACCATGTTTAAAATACTGTAGAAATGTAAAGCAAGATCAAATAGTGGCTTTCATTTTTTGGGAATCTTTGGGTATATTATTGGGGCTTCCCAGGTGGCTCAGTGGTAAAGAATCCACCTGCTAATACAGGAGATGCAGGTTCGATCCCTGGGTTGGGAAAATACTTTGGAGGGGGAAACAGTAACCCACTCCAGTATTCTTGTCAAAATTCCACGGACCGAGGAGCCTGGAGGATTCCAGTCCATGGGGTTGCAAAGAGTCAACATGACTAAGCAAGGGTTTATTATTGGATGGTATAAGAGGCTTTATCTCAACTCTCCTGTATCTGAGACTCACTTCAGGAAACTAGATAAAATGTGAACGTGTAGGCTATACCTCAGATTAAACCTACAAATCTAATTTTTAATAAGTATCATAAATCATTGATCTTTTGAACAATGTGTTATAGTCAAACAGAAACATAAGTTTTTCTTTCTATATACATTAAAATTTCTAATACTCAGATGCCAACTCTCTTGATGCCTATAAATATGCATCCAAACATTTAAGATTAAATGAACCATGCAAAAATCAAATTGTACTGCTTAGGCATATGTAAAATGTATTCATTCATTTAAAGAACTCAAACCTACCTTTGCCCAGTACCTAAATGCAATCACCAGAGGAACCAGCTTTGATTCTAGTTTTCCAAGGGCAGTTAAATGATTTGTTGTCAGACAAGCATTTTCATTTCCTGCACTCACTTTACAAAGAAGACCACTGGTGGCGAGTAGAGGGTGACAATGAGAAGGAAAAAGAGAAAGATAAAGTGTTATACAGGTATCAGGTTTCTTTTACACTACCACCAACTAATTTACTCTGATAATAAATACCTTAAAAATGAAAATAAAAAACTCAATAAACCTTTATGGGTAATTTAAATAACTGGCTTAAAAAAGATAGGGCAGCTATTTTCTGGGTAAACTTTATTTTTTAAGAACTAAAACTGTCACGTTTTCTTATATTAAAACAGTTTTTAGGGGGAAATGCAAAGAAGTATAAAATGTTTCAAACGGGAGAATGAATTCATCTTAGTAGGAGCAAAAGTGTTTTCCCTAGCTGGAGGAATCTGCTTGATGGTGACTCATTACAGCCTACAAACCACCCATCTACAGTGGGAATGGGAGTGTTTCCAGATGGAGAGAGAGAGCTGGGTGAAGTCATACCAACTGTTTTCAGTACTGTTTAAAACGCTGCTAAAAAGAATGGCAAATAAAGGTGATCAGAGCAAGTAACTATTTGATAGTTGTTTTTTTTTTTTTTTACTGAAATGGATCAAAATGCTTCCTTTTTCCTTTTAAGTACTTTTCTTCTTTTTAAAATAAAATAACTTTTCCTCTTGGGTTAAACACCAACAGTAGAGAGAGAAAGCTAATAGCAAGCTTATGAAATTAACCACATAGGAGCTTGTAATTCTAGAAACTGGACATTAAGATGTAGTAAAGTACAAGTGCTTTTGGCAAGCTGATACTTAATAAACAGCTTAAAAAAACAGAGACCTTTGCTTTTCTCTGCACACCACCACTGGCACCCGAGCATGGAAATCTGCATCAACATCAATAAAAGAGTCTGAAAAAGAAAAGAATATTACACAGATTAGTTAATTAAGCCTTTGTTTAAAAGCACAATTAGATAAACTACAAGTACCAGCTGCATATCATCTGTTGGGTCTTCTGAAAGACCATTATGCAATAAAGCTCCTAAGAGATGATTATGAAATAAAAACGACTTGAAAAGGAAAAAGTATTCTATTCAAGAATTAAGTAATCACATTAATTTAAAACTCTTATTTTACAAAATTAATGTCTTATTAGAAATGGCTACATTATTGAACTAGAACATTTAAATGTTAGGTCACTAACATAATTATAAATACGGATAGGACAATAAAAAACAAAACTGCTGCAAAAGCTACTAAAACATGTGGGATCAAAATACATACTGACTGAAGTAAGAAGAAAAGTTTAAACATTTCATTCAGTCAAAACAAAAAGGATTGGAAAGACTAATTCAGGGATGAGACAATTTAACCAAGCCTATGGAAAGCACACAAGCTGTCAAGCCCCAGTTGGACATTACTTTGGACATATGATAACATACTCGGGTATAATTATTTGTTGATTCGTTAATCTGAGTTGAGTCACACTATTTATTATTCATAAAGTATTAATTTGAGCCATGGAATATAGATGAACATCCTTTAGTTTTAACTTTAAGAGTAAATTTTACATATTTTGACTCTTATCAGTCTTAGGCTAGGGCCTGTATAATCTTTACAAATTGTGACATTATTACCAAGCAAAAAGCTTTACTTCCAAAATAGTGATTCTGCATAGTAGAACAACTAACAAGACTCCAATTAACCTGCTAATAATTCATGGGCATTTGCTTTAGCTTTTTGCTTGGCTATTACTCATGTAAGTAAATCAAAAAACATGACTTTCTATTTTCAAAGCTTGAAAAATAAGATATATTTAAATTATAGACGAAAGAAAAATTTAACAACAAAATGTGGAAAGAATTTGGCCTTACCATTGTTCTTTAAACATTCTTGGACAAGTAAGAGAACATCTGGCTGAGACATCTAGGAAATAAATCAATGAATACATCAAGTAATTCATAAGTACTTTGGCTTCACTGAGATAACACACAGTCATCTGAAGTTACCCAAATGCCTCTCCAAACTAGAAAGCACCTTACTACCTGAGTAAAGGAACTAATCATTGTGCTATGTGCACACAGTCAGACAGAGAGAGATGAGCACTGAAAGATGATGACTGTGGGCAAAAAGAGACTGACTACTCAGTTAACTCCTGATTCACTAATTCATGAGTTAATTAGCCTCTCAGTAAATCTCCAAGTTGTGGCTGCTGCTGCTGCTGTGTTGCTTCAGTCGTGTCCGACTCTGTGCAACCCCAGAGACGGCAGCCCACCAGGCTCCCCCGTCCCTGGGATTCTCCAGGCAAGAACACTGGAGTGGGTTGCCATTGCCTTCTCCAATGCATGAAAGTGAAAAGTGAAAGTGAAGTCGCTCAGTCGTGTCTGACTCTTAGTGACCCCATGGACTGCAGCCTACCAGTCTCCATCCATGGGATTCTCCAGGCAAGAGTACTGGAGTGAGCTGCCATTGCCTTCTCTGAAGCTGAGGCTAGAAGCTGTCAAACTGTTAATACTATACTATTATTCTGTGAGACTACTTCAACAGATTGGTTACTGATGTTCACTTCTTTCTGTCTTGCCTTTCTCTAATCCTTGCTACACCGGGAACCAAAACCACTTAAAACCATGCATTAGATCCAGTCCTGACCCTCCTTAAAACTCTCAGTCTGGCTACTTAATACCCTTAGGTCAAAATGAAATTCCAGCTTCCTATATTTTGGGATCCAGGCTACATCTCTATCCTAATCTTATGCTCCTCTTTCTCCAGGTCCCTTCACAGCCCTAACATTCCCTTCAGCTCCTTGAACAGGCCATGCTCAATGCCTGCATATGATGTGCCCTCAAGCCAAAACACTCCTTCATTCTCTCCATCCCTTTTCATCTTTTAGAGTTCAGCTTAAATGTTATCCATTCAAAGGGGCTTCAGGACTGCTTGTTTTCTGTCACAGAACCTTGTTTTTCTGAATTGTTCTTATAATAATTAATTATCTATACATAATTACTTATCTCCTTCACTAGGTATGAATTTCATGAAAAAGCAATCATATTTTTTTTGACCTCTAGAACCTCGTATAGTCTTGGCATATTACACAGACTTGAAGAATGAATGAATGACATGAAATCAAAATGACTGCCATGCTGCTAAAATATTAATTAGAATTTAAGGTTAAAAGAAAAGTAAAATCTTGGTCAACTGACCAGGTAGCTATAACGACTGGGGATGGCAAGGAATGAGAGTGTGAAATACAAAATTTGGGGGAGGAGGTCAGAAATCTTTATTTCTATTTTTAAGCAGTAAACCAAGTAAATGGGCATAAACCATTTGCAAACTGGCCTGCAGGAACCACCAGTAGTAAATGAATAACCTATTAAAGTGCCTTCTAGTTTTAAAGTTCTGACTCATCAACATCTTTCTGAACCATGTTTAAACCAGAAATCTAGGCTAGGTGCAGTTCTTCAAAAGTGTAATTATTTTTATAAGGTGGGTGTATGTAAGAGGAAACTCAGGAACAAATCGAGCTTGCAGGTCTTAAATGTTTATATGTATGTATGGGTGTGTGTGTACATATATATATATGTGTGTGTGTGTGTGTGTGTGTGTCACACACACACCACACCCGTTTGAAATCTGAAATCCTTCTCTGCCACTGCAAAGCTGAACTGTCAAGATAATGTAATCTTTTCAAGTTAATAGAGCTAAGTAACGCCATCAGATTCACATGGTTAAAAAAACCAGTGTTTAAAGAAATCATGAAAGATGTAGAAGAAATACTCTTTAAAAGTGAAGGCATGCAGAAGAACATTAAAAAATTTTTTTGGGGAAAATATTATACTTTTAAAAACAAAGTAGTTTTAGGAAAAAAAAAAAAAATTACACTTAAACTGTCCTCAAACATCTAAAATATATCCACATATAGCTCACATTTAGAGGAAAAAAATAGAACTTCCATACCACTCTGTGAAAATTCTAACATTTATTTTGTACTTACAATGGCTGGAAATTGAATGTCTATGTTTATATCCGAATTTTTGAAACCCAATCTGCTACAGGATGACCCATATAATCTCAGAGAACAATCTAAAAAAAAAATTTTTTTAAATAAATAGAAGTCATTTATAAAGTAAAATTTCTCAAAAGTTAATGCAAGACACTGCTATTTCAGAAATGGAACCATCAATTAAAACTACACACAAAAGAAAAACAGTATTCAAGTCTGGCACAATGAAAGGACACGAATGGGTGACTCTTTGTTCTTGCTTTCACTGTTATTTTATTTAAAAAGGAAGACTGCATTGAATGCAGTTTACTTTAATAGTCACTCTTTTCATACCAGTTGTAAAATACATTAATACTTCCTTTATTCACATTTTGCAGAGAAAATACTAGCTGAAATGATTTTTAAAATATGGAAGTCAAAAAGAGATGTCTAACTTTGTTCTATGTTTATAAACCTTGGAGTACACTCAAGAGTTAATGCAGATACTTCATTCACCTTTTTGAAAGCATACACAGGTATAATTTAGTATCAAGATCATGGTTCAGTAAAACAATAATCATAAAAATCAGCATTACATTATTTTCAATATGAATACTCATTATATTATGAACAAAAAGTTTAACATAATACAATCTTTTCAGGAAAAATTTAGAAAGTGATTTATCACTGATATAACTCAAAATGTTAGGCAGCAAGTGAGTCACTCTTTAGAGGAAAATGTGTGTATGGGTACCACGTATATTTATTTTATGGCATTTTCCCCCCAATGTTTTACTACTGTTGGGCCAAAAAAAAAGGAACTTTGTATCTTTTTTCTTTCCCAGGTTAAGTCAAGTAATTTATTTGCATTTTAACAATTTTTCCAAGACAAAGTACACTCAATTTTACAACGGAAATCTATGACAAAAATCAAAATTACAAATGACATCTCAGGAACTTGTCTATAACATCAAAGATGAGATACCTAATATAAGGATATTAACAGATTCTTGTTCTTTATTTTTTCTGAACACAAATATATGAATATGAATCATACTATATGAATATTTCAGTATAATGAATAGTTTGATGGGTAGTACAATGATAAATTCAAATAGTGATTTCAACCCTGGCTGTGGATTAGAATCACTTGTGGAGCTTTCCATAAAAAAATAGTTTTTCATGGCTCCATAGACATAACTTGGAAACATCAATTCAACAGTGCACAAAATTTATTATACATTAGTTTCAAAGCTCATTTTAGATGGTGCAATTCTTTTAAGCATGGTTAAACAGAATCTTTTCTGGAAAGAGATAACTTGAAAACGACTTCAGGACACTTTAACTCAAAATATTCTGTCAATGTACATAGGTAGAAAGATGTGGTGATCATTTTGTAATGTATAAAAAATATTGTTATCACTATGCTGTACACCTGAAATTGCTATACTGTAAGTCAATTATATTTCAACTAAAAAAGGAACTGAACTGAGAGATGGAAAATAGAAAGGTAAACAAAACATAAACACACGAGTCCCACGGTGCTCTAATAACATGGGACATGTAAACGAACACAATGAATTCACAGTGAAGACAGGTTATTAACAACATATGTAAAAGTCTTTGCTACCCTAGGGTAAGCCAGGAAAAACAAAAACATAAAGATCTGCAGTATAAAAACATAAAAAACAAAAAATTGAGAGCTTTAGAACATGGCAAATTGATTTCTATTAGGCAAAAATTACTAATGGTAAGAAAAATGAATGGGGTATTTTAGGTAGCTAAAAAGAAAAACAAATCTAGAAAATACCTGGTAACTTGTGTTGGAACACATTTTCCATGATACGTTTAATTTCTAGTCTCTGTTCCAAGTTCTCATTGTGTAAGCCAAACTCCTGTACCACTTTGTCAATGGCAATACCAATTGCATTTATCTGGGAGGGTGTAGGCGGGGGTAACGTGGTGAGCAACTCTTCCTCTTGCTTCTCCTTTTAAGATCAATGTTGAGATTAAAAATGACTCACACCATTTTCACCTTCTACCAGTCACTGAGACAACACCCTGCACAGTACCCTCCAATATTTTTCTCAGCCCTCCTTTTCCCTTTAGCTGTGTTAGTCTTCATCTTATCAAACACGCACACACTTCTTTATGCACATGAAATAGAGGGAAGGGAGGAATAAGGAAAAAGTGTAAGGAAAGAACATTAGAAACAGTAATGGCATATTATTTACTTTGTTATTACTGGCATAAGGACACATATCTAGGTCCTAGCATTGGCTTCATTTGTCCTGATACTGTCCTAAGGAAATTCACACGACTACCCAGCAAAACATATCCGACCAGTATAAAGTATTCTGGTTAACATAAATTCAGTAATATAAATAACCAAATTATTAGTATCACAGTCTTAAGGAAAGTCATAAAGATGACAAGTAATAATTGACAAACATATGTGTTTAGGTTACACTTACCTTAATGTTTTTCTTGTGCCTCTTCTCTTTGATATGCTTATGAGCAAATGCAATGGATTCAATTAAAACATCACAAAGTTTGCAGGTGTACTTTGCTGTAGGGTAGTTTCTTGGTCGCTACAATTTGAAGAGATTTACAGACATGTATATATTTGTATATAAATACATATTTAGAGAGACATGTAGAGAGAAAGATGTACAGAGACAAAATACAGGTAAACAAAAGCTGGCCAGAAGATGATTTCCTGGACACTTATTAAATTGTTAATAAATTACTGTCACTATCATTATGCTAATAATTGTTTTTTAAAAGAAATTCTAAAAAAAGAAAAAGAAACTTTATTAAATCAAACTGAATATCAGTTTTGATCTATAGTGCTTATATACCAAAGTAGGATATATAATTCGTTAAAGCACATGTTCCGATTACTAACATAGTTTAAACCAAAACAAGGATTTTAACTAACAAATAAAGGTGTTACCCTTTTCAGCCTGTCGATGCAGTCTCTTTTCAGCCGCTCCTCAGCCTGCTGTAAGCCCAGCAGCTCCTTCGTTGAAAGCACAGACTCATCAATCACAGGGCCTTCCAAGTCTCCATCCTGTTCATTTTCGTCATTTCTAGTTCTCCGTGGCTTCCGAGGTCTGGACCTCGGTTTCTTGTTTTCTTAAGTTAGGGGGAAAATATTATTGGCGAAACTGAATAACCCCAAGCCAAAAGCAGAACTTACAGATTTATTCATGAAATCACATGACAGCTGAATGACACCTGAACACAGAGCAAAAGGGAAGGTACACCTCTACCATGGATAAAAAGCTTAAGTGCTCATTAAGCACCTCAACATGTGGATACACTAATCCACAGAAGCCATCTTTTTGGAAAACAAAAGACTTCTACTTCAACCATAAAATCTGATTATATCATTTCTTCCTAGTATACTGAGTTTACTCAAGCAATAGTAAAAATTATTACTTGAAAGCAAGTACATCAGTAATTCTAATGTAATTAATATATCATAATATAACATATAATGTACATATATTTAATAATTTCTAATATACCTATAAGGATAGTTGGTATTCAAAAGAAAACTGTCCACATTTGCTTTCATTTTTTGTAAGTAAACAACCCCACTGGAGTAAAGATGGACAGTATTATCTCCAAAGAACTCAGAAATCAACTTCATTCTTATCTGGAGTGAAAATCCATCACTGAATTGTAAATCGGGCAATCACAGAATTGGGCCCTCCCCCATGTTAACCTCAAGAAATTGAAGCCAAAATTTTATTTACTGAAGATAACTATTAACCATTTTATCTTTACTTTCATTTTAACTTCTTTGGTGAGCCTGCACAGAGCACATTTCAAATGAAAAAACAAAAACAAATTAGCAATTGAAATAAAAGCTTTCTGCAAGTACAGACTAATTCATCTGCTTATAAACTCTGCTGTTAGTTCTATAGTCCTTATAACTAATAAACGAATCTGTTCCTTTTTTAAGACTTAGGACTTTTCAACCTCAGTAAAACTGAAGACGTTTGTGCAATTCATCTACCAAAAAAAAAGTTCTAAATAGCTTCGGTAATTTCCATCTAGTTCTGAAAATGAAGTTGCTAGTACCATATAAAAGTAAAATGAAATTCATTTCCTCATTAAAATTATGATTAAGTGGACTGAATAGTTTTTAAATGGCTTACCAAAAATTATTCTCTGAAAATATAAACCAACTGAAATGCTCTGCATGAAGCAGCTGCCATGACAGATTTTCAGTGGAACTCATTACTTGTAGAGCAGGTACAATGAATCAGTTGATTGAAAAGAAATTATGTTGGGAAAGGGAAGTATAGGACCCTTAATTTTTAAAAAAGCTATCACCAACAGCTCTGAAGGAAAAGCAGCACGCAATGTACTCAAATTACCCTGAGGTGAATATAATGAAATTCTGCAAACAGCTTCAATACTATGATAAAGCAGCAATTAAAAAAATAAAGAAGTATTAGGACAAATAGTTTTTTTTTTAATAGGAATCAAAATGGACCAAACAAAATAGTAAAAGACAAATAGTTAAAATCAGTCTATTGCTTTTTAACACTCCCTCTATTCACAACTAAATTAGTGTAATCTTTTAAGGGTAGTACTCCTGGTCTGCATAAAGCTTTGAGATAAGCAATTCTTTTAACTCAGAGGTGTGTCTATTCTAATTTGTTTATCATTACAAACTCTGAATAACTGCATCTAACTTTAGTATTCTGGGCAGGAGTTATCTTAGGCAAAACTCTCTTTAAAGATTTACACTAACACATATAACACAATCAGAAAAATCCACTGTTGGTTCACCAAAACAAAAATTGATATGGAACCAAATTACTTTTTTCACTTCTCTCGATTACAAAGGATTCTTGCTGTATTTGCTATATAATTTTTCTACAAAAGAGTGATTTTAATTTCTCTACAAAAGTACAGTTAACTTATTTTACAAAGAGAAGTGGAGGGCTGCAGAAATTTTGCCTGATGATGACAACTGCAGCTACCAATATTGAGTATTTTTTCATGCAACAGATGCAACGTAAGCACTTTAGGTGGCTTCAGATTAATCCCTAAAGTGATCCTATCATGGATGCTAATATTATCCCCAGGATACAGATGCACAAAATGCTGGTCCAAGAAAGTATCTTGTCCAGGCATACATGACTAAAGCTAATAAAGGGATTTGAAACAGAGATTAGAGCATGGATGGAATTCTGAAATTCATCTATCTAACAATACAAGAAAAATCCTTTCTTGTAGGAAAGCTATTCACATCTAAAATAGCCTAGAACTCCCTTTTACTTTGTAAAATAAACAAATAAATTAATTAAATTAACCAGAACTGACAAGGTTATACAAAATTCTAAACTGAATTTCATAGTCCTGCATGGTAAAAACAGTCAAATAAAATCTCATTGGAGGGAATCGAGGAAGGCAAAGCTGGGTATTGCTAAAACAAATTTCCATAATTACTCAGAGGAAGACTACCTGGCTGCTCCCAAGCTCTAGGTAGTAATATGTGTTCTCTACATACAGTATTCCAAGTTTCTTGTATTTTATTTGAATATGGTCCATTATTGCATTTACAAGAGACACATGAATTTGAACGGATGTTTCCAGCTAAGATCATTAATGGCACTGTCCCAACTATATTAAGTTGGCAATCTAGGATATTTGAGGAATTGAAGTAGGTAGGAGCAGTAAAGTGAACTGAAAAAGAGAAACTTAGTATCAAAAAACAAAGCAATGCTACGATAATTTTCATTACATCTTTTCATATCATTTAATAAGAACCTTTGTTATTAAGGTATAAGTTTAAGAAAATTCCAATTCCTTTAATGAGAGCCTTTTAAGGATACTCTGAGTATTCCTAGGTTATACTTTAAAGTTTATACTTTAAACTGAACTTCTTGCTACAGTAAGTAATATTATGCCAAAGCTTAATATTTTCTTTGCGAAGATTTTTAAAGGAATAAAAACTGAACAGACCTTAGTTTCCAAACTGAAAGCAAATGCCTGTAATTTCATATAGAGAAAACACTGGCATTCTGGATTGACTTCAACAAAAAGATAGTAAAAATGCAGGTTCCATTCAATATCACTTAAGGTCTCCTTTTAAGACTAGACAGGAATACAGAGAAACTGATTTTCAGTCTCTTATAATATCTATCTGGTGGCAAACTTTTGACCTGTAAACCATTTTTTTTAATAATGCTGCTCAAAAGCAACCTTTTCTGAAAGACCAACAATTGGTAACTAAATTAAAATGTCCATGTCCCACTTGGACACAGTAATAAAGAACTACTTAAATATATACAAACTTCAAAAACCCAGAAATTATGAATACGTGTTTATTTCTGTCAGATTCCAGGTCAATGAGGCTGAGTTCATGGCCAGAGCAGCACAGTACATGATTTCAGTTCCACTTTCTCATCTACCACTTTGCGTAAACAAGTGGGGACAAATTTAACCTCACTGGAGACACAGCTACCTGCTCTGTAAAACTGTGATTCTACCTTTGATACATCATGATAGCACTGCAATTCCTTCAAGTTCTTTTCAGCTTAAAGATTTACAAGGCTGTTTGATTCTTCTGTTTCTTTACTACGTGGACAAAATCTATTTGTTTTTTGGAAGAAGGGATAAATAACAACTTTGGGGCAATTATCAAGCACACAGGATGCTTAGAATTGGGTTTTGGTTTTACTGAAACTAAAAGGCAAAGCTTTTAACTGAATTTCCAACTTTTTAACCAATGTTTTTCAACCTCTTTGCCATGTTCATTTTTGAGGAAAAAAAAAAAATCTTGCACTCTCCTCCTCGAGACATTGATACTTCACACAAAAAAACGTGTATCTCTCTGTACCAGGAGATACATGCAGTCTATACTATGTTTTTATATCAAATAAGTTTTTAAGGTTTACATTCTGTCATTTATATTATGGATACATACATAATTCAAGTACAAAATTACAACATATAATTTAGAAAACACATACATACCACTCAGAAATTATGATATATCCCTAGGGGGATATGATCACCCTCTTCTGTAAAAAGCACCAATGGGAAACATACTTTTACTAAGGTAAAACGAGCCTTGTGGCAAAGTTAACTTTTAAAGGGATCAATATATGCAGTGTGTTGAAGCTTCCCAAATAACATGATTATCCTTAAAATAATCACATTAAGTAAGCCAAAACTATGAAAAATTGGAACTGCATTGCTGAAAATAATAAAGCTCCTCTGAATGAAAAATAAGACATTGCTGACTTCAGGGTTGTAACTTGACAAGTTGGAAACATTACCAGGGCTTCCTGCTTCCATTTCTGACATGGTGTCCAGGTTTGTCAGCTCTTTATGAAATAGTCGTCTTACAGTTCTGCAGCCTCTTCCATCTTGCCACCTATATCCATCTTCACTTTCCTGAAAAGAGTCTCTTCTTGGTCGGTTTATAACGGGGATTCTAGGTCCAGGTTTGTATTCTCTCCAACTGTCTGAATTACTGGCAAGTTCATCAGATAGCCATCTCTTACTCTGATCTTTGTGGTTGTCATTGATCCAAGCGGGTTGACTGTAAATTGGGTTCTTAAATGCATATGGATTGTTAGAAACAGCATATGGTCCTTTTCTGGGGGTATTCCCATAGTTCCCTGGTGTTACTTTTTTTTTGGGAAGGCCTTTTTCCATTTTACTGCTATGGCCTTTAGCATAATCATCCATTATTAAATAATCTTGTTGGGGGTGACCCCTTCTGAAATCCTCATCATCTGTAGTCCCTCGCTCTTTAGGACGCCTCACAAAATAAGGTTTTGTGGCATCTCCCATGGTCTTTGACTTCAGTTTTCTTCCTCTTCACCTGAAAGAAGGTGTTTTGGAGAAACATCAAACTATCAATATAACAAGGCACCATATCAAATTCACAAAATATCACACACTCATTGTACAGATGTATAAAAGCCTGCAAGAAACTCTTTTCCTAATTTACATCACATTCCAATAATCAGTGCATTATGTTAGAAGTGGGAGGCTTAGTTTCATAGTATCTTCATAGAGATTAGTACTATTTAATATGAAGATGAAAACTAAATGTCTTAAAAACTGTAATATTAAAAATGTCACTCATACCAAGCTGGTTGGTGTTTACCTATATAACGAAAGCTCTTTTCTTCAGAACTTCCCCCCCCCAAAAAAACCAAATACCTCACCCCGCGCCTATACGTCAGAGAACTCCCCAGTCTTTTAAAAAAACAAGCTGGCAATTACTTTCAAGTGTTAATAGAGAGTAACCGAAACTTTGTGGAGGCAGTACATCTCTCGACTCCACTTTTCAGTCCCTTCTCGGTACCCTGGGGCCTCAGCTCCGCTCGCCACTATTCAGACCGACAGGCTCCGATCGCTTGGGCTACGGAGAGGCTGGGCTTGCGACCAAGGCTCCGCTCCGGTCAGAGGGGCTGGCTTTACGACTAAGGGTCAACTCCCGCTAAACACCCCAGTCCTCATATCCCCACCCCAAACAACTTTGGTTTTGTCATGAAACAGCAATTCTCCTTCCTCGATCCCCAAGTGACCGCCCCACCCCCGATCTGCCTCAGTTTCCATCCTTTGAGTAGGAGACGAAGAAACAGGAGGCGTCTCCGCACTCCTGGCCACGAAGCCACCGCGGGGACCAGGAAGCAGGAAGTGACCTGCCTCCTCGATGGGGTTCCGGGGTCCCCCCCGGCCGGACAAGGGGTTGGGGGCGAGTGCCTCCACCCCGATCCCTTTTCCTCCAGTCCCCGCAGGGTTTGACACAAAGTGAAGGTGCGGACTCAAGCCTGAGAGCTCAGTCCTCGCCGGCCTGGGGGATCCCTGGTCCTCGCAATTGAGGCGAGGAGGCAGGCAGAGGATGGAGTCAACGTACCTCTCGGGCCAGGCCCGCCCTCAACTCTGGAGACCGGAGAACCCACCGGAGAGCCACCCCGGACGCGAGTCTGAAAGGGACACAGGGGAAGAGGCGCCCAGGAACACTCACCACCTCCGCCGCGGGCCCCCGCCTCTTCCTGTCCCGGCCGGGCTCCCTCTCCGTGTTTTCCTTCAGCCCCACTTCCGGCGCTCAGCGCTGTCTCATTGTGCGCGATTGGGAGGCGGCGGTGCCCCCGCCCGAGCGCTCTGTCGCGCACGCCGGAAACGCCCGCCTCACCCGGAGGGCCGCCCACTGCCCCGCCCCTCCCGCTTCCGCCGTCGCAGGCGCTGCTGCGCCCCCGCGGTCTACGGGCATCGGGCGTTCGGTCGGGTTCGGGGCTTCGGCTCTCAGCTCTTGTTAGCTTGGAGGTGTACTTACCTCGCTTCCTCTTTCTCCTGGATCTCGAAAGCACCGGGAAAGCGTTCGGAGGAAGCCTCTGGTTCTCCACGGGGAGACGCGGGGCTCGTGGTCTGGGCGCAGAAATACGCCCGGGTCGGTTCGGAGGCTCGGCTTTACCCCTGGATGCTTGGGGTTGTCTGTGGGCAAGTTCAGCCTGGGTCTGAGGCCTCGTAGCGCTTGCTGTTTTTCTGATAATTCGAATGATTGACCGTCTCTGTGAGGTCTTAGTTACCGACTCTCTAGAAACGCTAACGTTTAAGCGTCCACTGTTCACCGAGGTCTCCGTGTGGCTCAGGGAAATGCTGTCCCTCCCCACCTCCCTTAGGTTGTGCAGGTTAGTTTCTCTTAAAAACAAAATCTTGTTTTGAAAAAAATGTATAATCGCATAGAATGACCAGGGAGGGCATTCATACGTGAATTTTTGAACGGAGAATTTTCTAATGGAATTAGCAACCAACCTGCATTCCTTTTTTCCCCTCTGTCTCTTTTCTTTTGAGTTTACTTTCCTTGCTATCTATCTGCCTGTTACAAATACTTTGAAAGCCTCGAGCAACTAATTAGGGAGTGTCTAGAAAATGCGACAGTTTTAATTTATCTGCTTTTTAAGAGCATTTAAATTTAAATCCATGTGATTTGTGGGGATTATGGTCTTAATCCCCACATGTTCATACTGGCTGTTGCCAGGCAACGTTGTGAGTGCTTTACAAATAATTACTCATTCAAGCCTTACGACAGCTCCACTGGGAAAATATCATTATCCCCATTTAAAGGTGGGGAAATAGTGTTCATGGTGAAGTAAATAGAGCCACTGGAGTCCAAACACTGATAAGACAGTCTGTTCTTAACCACTGTCTATACTGTCTATTTAAATGTGATTTAAAACAGGTAGGTACAACTTTTGTATAATGCTTTTTCTAGATGCTTTGGTTCTGAAAATACCTGACAAGCCAAGGATCTGACAGGGAGACAGTGACCTTTTATAAAGAGTCCAAAGGGAGTGTGATGATACATGACTGCATTTATTACATGGGCCACCACACCTAGTCGAGTGATTCTGTATGGAAGAACTGGTTTAGGAAAAGTTGGTCTTGACTGTTTAGAGTTCTGGAGGAGTAGTAGAGGATACATCTTTTTAAGGGTCTAAAGTATTTTTTATTTGCATTTTAAAGTTTGGTTTGATTACTTTTGGGATGTCATATGGAGGGAATACTGAGTTTCTTTGAATCTTTGAGGGCTTCCCTTGTGGCTCAGCTGGTAAAGAATCTGCCTGCAATGCGGGACACCTGGGTTCAATCCCTGGGTTGGGAAGATCCTCTGGAGAAGGTAAAGGCTACCCACTCTAGTATTCTGGCCTGGAGAATTCCGTGGACGATATAGTCCATGGGGTCGTAAAGAGTCTGACAGGCTTGAGCAACTTTCACTTTGAATCTTTGAGGTGATTGCTTCATGGTCCAGACGTGTTTCCAACAATTTGAATTAGCATTGTGGGGGCTATCTGGTTTAGAGGTCATTAACAAATTGCAAAGGTCTAACAAAATCTACTGCTTCTGCCTGCTCTAAACTCTCTTAGGTAAATTATTCCAGGATCTTATATTTATGATATAAGAAGTTGTGTAAAGTGAAAGAATTTTATTTCCAGTATGTGTTTTTAAACCTTGGGAAAATTGGTGAGTTGGTATATG
Source organism: Redunca redunca (assembly GCA_006410935.1). Taxonomy (NCBI): domain Eukaryota; kingdom Metazoa; phylum Chordata; class Mammalia; order Artiodactyla; family Bovidae; genus Redunca; species Redunca redunca. Next base: position 930,077 of record SJYQ01000184.1, on the reverse strand, counting down.
TAAATAATTAAAACCTAGACTGTACTCTTCCAGAATCAGCCATTTATTTAGGGTCATTCATCATTTTCATTTTTTCAACAAATGTTGAACGCCTGATAAGTGCCCGATATATGGAAATAGTATCTGTTCTCAAAGTGTTGAAAAGTACAATAAAAGTACAGAATGCCCTGAAATTGAAAATTTAGGAATTTGCTTAGATGAATGTACTCCTCCCATCCCACCCCTCAAGACCCCCCACAACTGAGCTAATCTTACCCTGGGCTCTACTTCCCTCTGGGAACTATGGGGAAAATTTTTTTAACTTGTCAGTTAACATATCTCACGTCTTTGCTAGTTTAAGTCACATCTTTGATGACTTGGTTTCTTGGATATATGTCCCATAGTTCACATTTCTTTCTCCACTCCCTTTGCATGCCATGTGGGATTGTGATGATCTGGAGTCATAATGATCGAAAAGAACTGTCCCTGGATGCATATCCACAAGCTCTTTCAGGGGTTTTCTTGCTTCTCTGGTCTTTCCAGTCTCTATTCTTTGCCTTGTTGCTGGGTATCTGATACTGAAGTGTGATACTCAGGGACTTGTGGTTAGTTCACCCAGCTTAGTCCATCTCCAGTGCTTTGCCAACTTTGACGCATCTTGCACTTGATGTCATGCATCTCTCCTGAGATCTAGCTGCAAATTCCAGGAGATTTTCAATGTGCGTGGTAAACTACTACTTCCTAATTGGCAGTCTCCTGGCTGCTTTGGAACCAGTCTGTTGTTCCATGTCGAGTTCTAACTGTTGCTTCCTGACCTGCATATAGGTTTCTCAAGAGGCAGGTCAGGTGGTCTGATATACCCATCTCTTGAAGAATTTTCCACAGCTGATTGTGATCCACACAGTCAAAGGCTTTGGCATAGTCAATAAAGCAGAAATAGATGTTTTTCTGGAACTCTCTTGCTTTTTCCATGATCCAGCGGATGTTGGCAATTTGATCTCTGGTTCCTCTGCCTTTTCTAAAACCAGCTTGAACATCAGGGAGTTCACGGTTCACGTATTGCTGAAGCCTGGCTTGGAGAATTTTGAGCATTACTTTACTAGCATGTGAGATGAGTGTAATTGTGCGGTAGTTTGAGCATTCTTTGGCATTGCCTTTCTTTGGGATTGGAATGAAAACTGACCTTTTCCAGTCCTGTGGCCACTGCTGAGTTTTCCAAACTTGTTGTTATATTGAGTGCAGCACTTTGACAGCATCATCTTTCAGGATTTGAAACAGCTCCACTGGAATTCCATCACCTCCACTAGCTTTGTTCGTAGTGATGCTTTCTAAGGCCCACTTGACTTCACATTCCAGGATGTCTGGCTCTAGGTGAGTGATCACACCATCGTGATTATCTTGGTCATGAAGATCTTTTTTGTACAGTTCTTCTGTGTATTCCTGCCACCTTTTCTTAATATCTTCTGCTTCTGCTAGGTCCATACCATTTCTGTCCTTTATCGAGTCCATCTTTGCATGAAATGTTCCCTTGGTATCTCTAATTTTCCTGAAGAGATCTCTAGTCTTTCCCATTCTGTTGTTTGGAAAAACAGACTGGTTCCAAATAGGAAAAGGAGTATGTCAAGGCTGTATACTGTCACCCTACTTATTTAACTTATATGCAGAGTACATCATGAGAAATGCTGGACTGGAAGAAGCACAAGCTGGAATCAAGATTGCTGGGAGAAATATCAATAACCTCAGATATGCAGATGACACCACCCTTATGGCAGAAAGTGAAGAGGAACTAAAAAGCCTCTTGATGAAAGTGAAAGAGGAGAGTGAAAACGTTGACTTAAAGCTCACCATTCAGAAAACGAAGATCCTGTCATTTGGTCCCATTATTGCATGGGAAATAGATGTGGAAACAGTGTCAGACTTTATTTTTTTGGGCTCCAAAATCACTGCAGATGGTGACTGCAGCCATGAAATTAAAAGACGCTTACTCCTTGGAAGGAAAGTTATGAGCAACCTAGATAGCATATTCAAAAGCGGAGACATTACTTTGCCAACAACGGTCCGTCTAGTCAAGGCTATGGTTTTTCCAGTAGTCATGTATGGATGTGAGAGTTGGACTGTGAAGAAAGCTGAGCACTGAAGAATTGATGCTTTTGAACTGTGGTGTTGGAGAAGATTCTTGAGAGTCCCTTGGACTGCAAGGAGATCCACCCAATCCATTCTAAAGGAGATCAGCCCTGGGTGTTCTTTGGAAGGAATCATGCTAAAGCTGAAACACCAATACTTTGGCCACCTTATATGAAGAGTTGACTCATTGGAAAGACTCTGATGCTGGGAGGGATTGGGGGCAGGAGGAGAAGGGGACGACAGGATGAGATGGCTGGATGGCATCACTGACTTGGTGGACGTGAGTTTGGGTGAACTCTGGGAGTTGGTGATGGACAGGGAGGACTGGCGTGCTACAATTCATGGGGTTGTAAAGAGTCGGACACGACTGAGTGACTGAACTGAACTGGTTTACCATCTGTTTTCCTTGGTATTAAGAAAAATCCAGAAACATCTTGACTCTTCAGGGACACATGGAAGCTCAAGATATGCCCAAAAGTACCAATTTCATCTTCCTCTGCTTGACTTTAGGTTCCCCACAGCCCTGCTCTGCCAGGGCTTTTTTTGGGTGTAACTTCCCAAGAGGCCTCAGCATTCACTGAATCAGGAATGTGACAATATCCTTGGCCTCATATACTTCCCCCTAGAGCCTGCAGCTCTCCCATTGCAACTGAAAATTGGGGGTTATCTGAGGATGCAGAATTTGTCTCTAGGCCATGTTCGTCATTATAGACTCAACCCACAAAAGACACCAGGAAGCTGCTGCATCTCCTGGCCAACTAGCCCAGCACAGATGAGGTCCTTTCTTCCAGCACTGGACACAAGGCAGTGAAGGAGGGAAATTCGCTATGTCTTCAAAAGGAGAGAGAGCTGGTTGGTGTGTAGGTCTGTGGCAATGTTGGTGATACAAAAATGAGAGAGGAAGAAAGGAAACTGCTACTGACTGACTGTGTAACCACTGGGCTGAGCAATCAGTACTGTGTGTGATTTCTCACAATTCCACTGTTCCTGAATTATGCCAGGAAACAGGTTCAAAGGGTAAAGTCATAGGAGTATAGTGACATGGCTTAACTGGCCTATTTGCAACGTGACCACAACCTTTTTGGACTTTAGCACTTAACTTTTTTTTTTCTCTTAACTCTACCATGCACCAAGCTTCTCCCTCCTGACTGAACCCTGATACTGAGAGAGTCATTTCCTAGGCAGGTTGATAAGAAGTCTAGGGGTCCCCAAGGAGAGAGGGGTCTGGAATTCTCAAGGAGGAAGAAAGGATAAACTTTTTTTTCCTCTACATTCCTTAGGATTATATAACAATAATGTATCCCAGCCTGAGTACAGTCTCTGGATTAAACCTTCTGGCTAATCCTGTTATCTTAAAATGTAAATTATGGGAGTAGGCCTGGTGAGGTCTTTACAACCTCCAGACATTCTTTAATTAATTGGAGAGTATATAACTCCATTGCTAACACTAGCAAATGGGTACCCCTTCTGATGTCTATGTCAGAAGCTTTTTCTATCTCCTTTATACTTTAATAAAACTTTATTACACAAAAGCTCTGAGTGATCAAGCCTTGTCTCTGGCCCCAGATTGAATTCTCCAGAGGCCAAGAATCCCAGCGTCTGCGTGATTCAGCAACAACCTTTCAATACCCCTAGAAGCCAGTGTTTCTGAATTCTCCTTCCTTGAGACCACTCTCTGAAATTGCAGTTGAGTCGTCTTGGGCCATGGCTCCAGCTCTGCCTCTACTTTGATTTTTGGCAAATTATCTTCCCTCATGGTCTTCAGGTTCCTTGACTGTAAGCATGTGAAGAAACGTGATGCCGACTGTCCAGTCAGTATTCTTGACTGATTGTGAACAGCTCAGTTCTCAGTAACTAATTTTGGGGTGTGCATTTTAGTATATATATATTAATAATGACTTGTCTATTGATTATTTTAAATCTGAGAAGATGGCATTTATGTATTTTGAGGTTTATTTGTAGTTATCTTCTATTTATGATATTAAAATTTTCTCCATAGCTATGATATAAAATCTTTTTTTTTCAAATATGTTTAAAAAATCATTCATTTAAAGAAAACATAATTATTGAGGGATGTCAAAAATCACCAAGATGATATACATATGATTGAACTTTGGGAAGCACTGGACCCAGTGATGGAGAGAGAAAATGCCCAGAAATAAACACTGAGGCTGTCCAACATTTAGACATTAAGAAAAGTAAGAAGCTGATAAGACCAAAGAAGGAAGAGAATCAGTGATAAGAGGGCTTTTAAGACAGTGTAATGAGCTGCTCTGGCCTGATGGATGCCAAATGTACTAAAACTGCTACGTCCCCTTAGGAGGGGAGGATCCCTGACCAGCCTAGGTCAAGACATTTAATAACATTGGGTGCTGTCCTGTGTTGTGCTTAGTTGCTCAGTCATGTCCGACTCATTGCAGCTCCATGGACTTTCCAGGCTCCTCTGTCTGAGGATTCTCCAGGCAATAATACTGGAGTGGGTTGCCATGCTCTCTTCCAGGGAATCTTCTCAACCCAGGGATTGAACCTAGTTCTCCTGCATTGCAAGTGGATTCGTTACCATTTGAGCCACCAGGGAAGTCCAATATTGGGTGGGGTTAACAAAAATTTCCTGAAGCAGTCCCTGCCAAGTAACATCTATTGTTTTGCAACTATCCGGTCCTGGGCCAAACAGGTGGAAACTGAGAAGGGAGAAAAATGAAGGGGATGGGAAAAGTATTTAGAAGTCAAAGTTGGTGGAAGTGTGGGAAAGTTTTGCAGTGCAGTGAGAAAAATGAAGCCTAAATTAGGATTGTACCAACAATATGTAAAGATAAAGTATAGCTTGAAGAGTAGTCTTCATTAAAGAAAATGGAGTAGAGTTTGATAAAAATAGTAAATATTAATGGCTCTAATCTTGAACTGTCATGCTGCTGCTAAGTTGCTTCAGTCGTGTCCGACTCTGTGCGATCCCATAGACGGCAGCCCACCAGGACCCCCGCCGTCCCTGGGATCCTCCAGGCAAGAAAATGGAGTGGGTTGCCATTTCCTTCTCCAAAGCATGAAAGTGAAAGTGAAGTCGCTTAGTCGTGTCTGACTCTTCGAGACCCCATGGACTGCAGCCCACCAGGCTCCTCCGCCCATGAGTTTTCCAGGCAAGAGTACTGGAGTGGGGTGCTATTGTCTTCTCCCTAAACTGTCCTAGTATTCTTTAACTGTTGTACTTTATCCCCTAGGCATAGAACAGTCTGAAGTGCTTCTCAGGGTGGGGCTGCCATATAAAATACTTGGGACGTACTTATATTAAAACAATTTCTTGTTTAGCTGAAATTCAGACTTTACTGGGTGTCCTGTATTAGTTAATTTTTTTGTTGCTAAATTTGGCTGTTTCCAATATTTTCAGTAGGCTTTCTGGTAGAGCTTAAACTCTAGGCAAAGATCCGCCAAACTGGAGTTACTTGTTGGTATCACATTTTCTTCCTTTCTTGCTGTTCCTCTTTTCTTCCCTTTGTACATATGTATATTCTTTAGCTGAACCATTTGAGAGTTAGTTGCAGATATCTGGATGCCTTGGCCCCCAGATTTAGCATGTGTCTTTTTTTTTTTTTTATAATTTTTATTTTTACTTTAGTTTACTTTACATTACTGTATTGGTTTTGCCAAACATTGACATTAATTCACCACGAGTGTACATGCGTTCCCAAACACGAATCCCCTCCCATCTCCCACCCCATACCATCCCTCTGGGTCCTCTCCTTGCACCAGTCCCAAGTATCCTGCATCCTGCATCAGACATTGACTGGCGATTCGTTTCTTACATGATAGTATACATGTTTCAATGCCATTCTCCCATCTCATCCCACCCTTTCCCTCCCTCCCTCCCCCAGAGTCCAACAGTTCACTCTATAGATCTGAATCTCTTTTGTTGTCTCGCATACAGGGTCATCATCCCTACCTTTCTAAATTCCATATATATGCGTTAGTATACTGTATTAGTGTTTTTCTTTCTGGCTTACTTCACTCTGTATAATCGGTTACAGCTCCATCCATCTCCTTAGAACTGATTCAAATGTATTTTTTTTAATGGCTGAGTAATACTCCATTGTGTATATGTACCACAGCTTTCTTATCCATTCATCTGCTGATGGGCATCTAAGTTGTTTCCATGTTCTGGCTATTATAAACAGTGCTGCGATGAACATTAAAAGTGAGGATATTTTCCTATGTAACCACAATGCAGTTACCACTCAGTATTGATGTAATACTACTTTTTAAATAGGCAGTCCATATTTTAATTTCTGCAATTGTTCCAGTAATGTTCTTTAGCATTGTTTTATTTATTTATTTTTTTTGTATTAAAGACTTGAGAAAGGATCATACATTGTATTGGATTTATTTTCATGTCTTTTTAGTATTCTTTATTGTAATACAGGTTGACAGTATTTTTTTCTTCCTTTTTTAGTATTTCATTCATAATATTGATATTTTTGAAGAGTCCAGTCCCATTATTTTGCAGATGTCTTAAGTGTTTCCCTGTGGTTAGACTTAAACATTTTTGGCAGGACTGCTACATAGATGATGTATCACACATCTTGAGTGTCACAACATCTGAGTGATGTATCACACATCTGAGTGTGTCACAACAGAGGACATGAGACAAGAATATGTCCTTTTAATGATGATAAGCTGGATTATTTGATTAAGGTGTTATCTACTGTTTTTCTCCATTATAAAGACTCCTTTTCCCTTTGTCATTAATAAGTGACTTGTGATGGAATACTTTGGGCTATATGAAGATCCTGTTTCACTGTATTTCACCCAATGATTTTAGTATCCATCATATATTACTGTGGTGGTTATGAAATAGTGCTTTTCTATTTCTCTCATCTCTTTTATGTTTATTGGCATTCTTCTCTAAAGGAGGGCCTTCTCTTCTAATCACTTCAAAATAAAAAAGACTAACTGTGGACTCATGGATTCTATTTAGTGTGTTATAATCCATTCCTGTCATTATTTCCCTTGATGCTCATATTGTCCCAAATTTGGCAAGTGGCAGCCCCTTAAATGTGTTCTTATATCTCTGACATATCTTCCTCAGTTTTGGGTACTTCCTTAATTTCTGGCACAAGAAAATGCTCCGTGCTCACCTTGAAATTAGGAATTTTCCAAAGGGCTTAGAGAATGGTGTTTAGAAAACACGCCCTTGTGTGCTCATTGCTCTGGAGTAAGATTGCTTTTAGGTCCTCTCAATAGCCAGTACTGCTGCTGCTAAGTCACTTCATTTGTGTCTGACTCTGTGCGACCCCATAGACAGCAGCCTACCAGGCTCCCCTGTCCCTGGGATTCTCCAGGCAAGAACACTGGAGTAGGTTGCCATTTCCTTCTCCAATGCATGAAAGTGAAAGTGAAGTCACTCAGACGTGCAGTGGACAGTACTAGAAACACTTAAAAATCATAAGTTCATAATAATGCTGTAATTGATACCCAATCTGATAGAATTCTACCTCCATTTCATGTTTGTTCTCCCACAGTGAACTCCCTGCTTCCTCAGAACATCACTATGTTTACTCATTTGCTCATTTCTACAGTATACACAAAACAGTTTCAGAACTGCTTCATCAACATTATCCAAAACAAGCTTACCAAGTAAAGGTCAAGATTTTTTGTCCTTAAAATGTATCCCACTGAAAGTGTATAGTCAGAATAATTTGTTATTATGTTCAGATGTTTTTTGGATTCTTTTTTCTTTGTAATTATCTTATTAACTTGATTATAATCATGCTTATTCATTGGTTTCACTTTCAGGTCCTCCTCCCCACCCATTCTTGTTTGTTTAATTTATTTTTTTAATATATAAAATGTTAACATGGTTCAAAATTTGAAACTACATAAAAATTATATTCAGACAGGTCCTGTCCCCTTTCCATCGCTTCCATTTCATTTCCCAATCCCCATAGATAATCAAACTTGTTTCCTGTTCATCTTTTCTATGTTTATTTTTTGTAAAAAGTAGTGATACATGTACCCTAACATTCATTGTAGCACTAATTACAATAGCCAAACACAGAAGCAACCTGAATGTCCAATGACATGAATGGATAAAGAATATGTAGCATACACACACACACACACACACACACACACACACACACACAGGAATATTACTCAGCCATAAAAAGGAAATAATGACATTTGTAGTAACATGGATGAGCCTAGAGATTACCATACAAATTAATCAGAAATAGACTTGCAGACATAGAAAACAAACTTATGGCTACCAAAGAGGAGAGGGGGAAGTGATAAATCAGGATTTTGGAATTAACATATACAATTGTTTGTTTTGCTCTAGTTACTAAATCATGTCTACCCTGCCAGGCTCCTCTGTCCAAGGGATTTTCCAGGGAAGAATACTGGAATGTGTTGCCATTTCCTTAGGATATCTTCCCAACCCAGGGATGGAACCTGTGTCCTGCATTGGCAGATGAGTTCTTTACCACTGAGCCACCTTGGAAGGCCAACTACATAAAAATTAACCAACAGGGTCCTACTATATATTTGAACAGAACTATGCTACAATCAAGTGAGACAAAATTTTCAGTCTTTCTGTAGTTTTATGTGGAGAAGGCAATGGCACCCCACTCCAGTACTCTTGGCCTGGAATATCCCATGGACGGAGGAGCCTGGTGGGCTGCAGTCCGTGAAGTTGGACACGAGTAAGCGACTTCACTTTCACTTTTCACTTTCATGCATTGGAGAAGGAAATGGCAACCCACTCCAGTGTTCTTGCCTGGAGAATCCCAGGGACGGTGGAGCCTGGTGGGCTGCCGTCTATGGGGTCGCACAGAGTTGGACACGACTGAAGCAACTTAGCAGCAGCAGTAATTTTATGTACAAAAGAATAAGTTTTATAAGGAGCTGGAGGGCAATGACCTTCAAGATGAAGCTTCATTTTGTAACAGTATTGCAAAACAGTTTGATAGGTTAAAAATAAAACGTTTTATGATTTGAGTAAGTTGTGTATTTGCTTTGCAGTTTGGTGAAAGGTTAATAATAATCTACTTGGTGTTACAAAAGGCTCTCACTTTAATTCTGTGAGGTACATTGGGCAAGAGTTATTACCCTATTATATAGATGAGGAAATTGAAACTGAGTTTTGGGAACTAATCCAAAGCCATGTGACTAATAATTGCCAGGGTCAGAACTAAAATCTCAGGTTGTTTGATTTCTAATTCAGTATTCCTTCAGTAACTGATGACTAAATACTGAATTATGAATTTACACACTTGGAGTTTATGTTTTGATGGTGATTCAAAATTGGGAGTTTTTCCTTGTATGTTGATGGAAAGTTCATTTAAAAATACCAATGATTTAAATGAAATTACTGGGTTAACAATTAAATGTTTACTTTTCTGATTTGGGGTGTGCTGTTGCACATTGATTGGTAGTCAGTAGGAATGATGAGAAAATTGGAAATAAATATAAACGTGTTTCATTTGCCATTTTCAGACTTTCCTGGGGATTTCTGTCGATTTCCCTTTGACTGCCCTTAAAATAAAGACATACCATCACATAATCCACAGGTCCCAAGGAACCTGTCTGGTCCTTCCCTGCCTTCCATTGCCATGCTGCCCATTTTCCTGGGCTGTCTGCCCTAGCCACACTTTGCTTTCTTTCAGTCTTCAAACCTGCCACCCAGGGCCTGTATACGTACTTGTCTTCCCAGGGTGCTTTTCTCTCCTTTCTTCACCCAGTTAATGTCTCATCACTCAATGCTCACATCAGAAGATCACTTGTTCAGGGAAGCTTCTCTGACTTCTCTGGCTGGGCCAGTTTCTCTCTTATCTCCTCTCATAGTGTCATGTGCTCCTTCTTTATAGGTCCCCTCATAGTCACAATGTTACCAAAGTTTGTGCAATTACTTGATCAGTGTCCATCTCTCCCACTTGTGCACAAACACCAGGAGAACAAGAACTCTGGTTTTGTCTCCATGGTGTTCCACAGCCTGGTGCGGTGTCCAGCACATAATAAAGAGTTCAACCAGTACTGATGTATCAGTGATGGTGTTCACGGTTGCATGCATGCATGAACCTGGGCACTTCCCTTGGTTGATGCACCACTTTCATACCTTCCCATCTTCCCTGGTGGCTCAGATGGTAAAGCGTCTGCTTGCAATGCAGGAGACCAGAGTTCGATCCCTGGATTGGGAAGATCCCCTGAAGAAGGAAATGGCAACCCACTCCAGTACTCTTGCCTGGAAAATCCCATGGACAGAGGAGCCTGGTAGGCTACATTCCATGGGGTCGCAAAGAGTCTGAGGACTGAGCGACTTCACTTTCACTTTTCACTTTGATTTTCTCTAGGTCTTTTTGACTTTTGCATATCTGCTCATGACATGGTCTTTAGTAGATATATGTTTGTGTAATCATGTTGCCTCTCTAGCTCCTGATTCTGTATTCTCTTTTGTAACTTCTCAACTCAGACATAAACCCCACACATACCATAACCCACTCATAAACTTTCATGGATTTAGAGGTTTTGGTGAGAATTTGAGGAGCTGTCTCTTCCATTGCTACCTACCCTCGCATCATTTCACTGACTCTTCTTTATTCTCTCTCTATCCCAGTTTCCTCTTCCCTCCTGACTCTTCTTCTTCCATTCCAGCAGTGTAACAGGCATCTCACCCCATGCAGGGTCATTTAGCAGAAGCCATGATACCAACCAACATCTGTGACCCCCCAGACCCTTTCCCAACAAAGGTAGACCTTGTGCAAGATGAAGTCTAGTACCAGCTATTAAAAGTAAGTAATAACAAAGAAATACAATGTTGCTATGCTATATTAGAATATCATTTGTGGTCAAAGTTCAAAGACTGTCCAGTGCTCTAGCCTGTGGCATCGGGGGAGAGATTGGTGGAAGGGAGGATGAGAGGAAGTGAGGGTAGTGAATAACTCTCACACTTCCTAAAACATGTTCTTTCTTGTTGTTCAGTCACTAAGTCATGTCTGACTCCTTACAACCCCATGTACTGGAACATGCCAGGCTCCTCTGTATTCCACTAACTCCCAGAGTTTGCTGAAATTCATGTCCCTTGAGCCAGTGATGGTATCTAACAATCTTATACTCTGCCATTTCCTTCTCCTTTTGCCTTCAATTCTTCCCAGCATCAGGGTCTTTTTTCCAGTGAGTTGTCTCCTCGCATCAGCTGGCCAAAGTATTGAGCTTCAGTAAAGCCCTTCCAATGAACATTCAGGTTGCTTTATTTTAGGATTGACTGGTTTGATCTCCTTGCAGTCCAAGGGACTCTCAAGAGTCTTCTCCAAGGTCACAATTCAAAGCATTGGTTCTTTAGAACTCAGCCTTCTTTATGGTCCAACTCACATCTATACATCAGTGCAGTTCAGTCGCTCAGTCGTGTCCGACTCTTTGCGACCCCATGAATCGCAGCACGCCAGGTCTCCCTGTCCATCACCATCTCCCGGAGTTCACCCAGACTCACGTCCATCGAGTCCGTGATGCCATCCAGCCGTCTCATCCTGGGTCGTCCCCTTCTCCTCCTGCCCCCAATCTCTCCCAGCATCAGAGTCTTTTTCCAATGAGTCAACTCTTTGCATCAGGTGGCCAAAGTACTGGAACTTCAGCTTTAGCATCATTCCTTCCAAAGAAATCCCAGAGCTGATCTCCTTCAGAATGGACTGGGTGGATCTCCTTGCAGTCCAAGGGACTCTCAAGAGTCTTCTCCAA
>SJYQ01000184.1:877443-917196 GCA_006410935.1 Redunca redunca | reverse complement strand
TTAGTCTTTGCCCTGCTTCATTCCGCATTCCAAGGCCAAATTTGTTATTCCAGGTGTTTCTTGACTTCCTACTTTTGCATTCCAGTCCCGTATAATGAAAAGGACATCTTTTTTGGGTGTTAGTTCTAAAAGATCTTGTAGGTCTTCATAAAACCGTTCAACTTCAGTTTTTTCTGCGTTACTGGTTGGGGCATAGACTTGGATAACTGTGATATTGAATGGTTTGCCTTGCAGATGAACAGAGATCATTTTGTCGTTTTTGAGATTGCATCCAAGTACTGCATTTCGGACTCTTCTGTTGACCATGATGGCTACTCCATTTCTTCTGAGGGATTCCTGCCCACAGTAGTAGATGTAATGGTCATCTGAGTTAAATTCACCCATTCCAGTCCATTTTAGTTCGCAGATTCCTAGAATGTTGACATTCACCCTTGCCATCTCTTGTTTGACCACTTCCAATTTGCCTTGATTCATGGACCTGACATTCCAGGTTCCTATGCAATATTGCTCTGTACAGCATCGGATCTTGCTTCTATTACCAGTCACATCCACAACTGGGTATTGTTTTTGCTTTAGCTCCATCCTTTCCTTCTTTCTGGAGTTATTTCTCCACTGATCTCCAGTAGCATATTGGGCACCTACTGACCTGGGGCGTTCCTCTTTCAGTATCCTATCATTTTGCCTTTTCCTACTGTTCATGGGGTTCTCAAGGCAAGAATACTGAAGTGGCTTGCCGTTCCCTTCTCCAGTGGACCACATTCTGTCCCGCCTCTCCAACATGACCCGCCCGTCTTGGGTTGCCCTGCAGGCATGGCTTGGTTTCATTGAGTTAGACAAGGCTGTGGTCCTAGTGTTTTTAGATTGACTAGTTTTCTGTGAGTAAGGTTTCAGTGTGTCTGCCCTCTGATGCCCTCTTGCAACACTTACCATCTTACTTGGGTTTCTCTTACCTTGGCGTGGGGTATCTCTTCACCACTGCTCCAGCAAAGCACAGCCGCTGTTCCTTACCTTGGACGAAGGGTATTTCCTTACCGCCACCGTTCCTGACCTTCAACATGACTACATGACTACTGGTAAAACCATAGCTTTGACTGTATGGACCTTTGTTGGCAAAGTGATGTCTCTGCCTGTTAATATGATGTCTAGGTTTGTCATAGCTTTCCTTCCAGGGAGCAAGCATCTTTTAATTTCATGGCTGAAGTCATTATCTGCAGTGGTTTTGGAGTCCAATAAAGCAAAATCTACCACTGTTTCCACTTTTTATGCTTTTCTTTGCCATGAAGTGATAGTTTTTTTTTTTAATGTTAAGTTTCAAGCCAGCTTTTCCACTCTTACCTGTCACTCTCATCAAGAGGCTCTTTAGTTCCTCTTCACTTTCTGTTTTTAGAGTGGTATTATCTACATATCAGAGGTTATTGATATTTCTCCCAGCAATCTTGATTCAGCTTGTGACTTATTCAGCCTGGCATATCTCATGATGTACTCTACATATAAGTTAAATAAGCAGGGTGACAATATACAGTCTTGTCATACTCCTTTCTCAGTTTTTAACCAATCCATTGTTCCATGTCTGGAGAAGGCAATGGCACCCCACTCCAGTACTCTTGCCTGGAGAATCCCATGGATGGAGGAGCCTGGTGGGCTGCAGTCCATGGGGTCTCTAAGAGTCAGACACGACTGAGCAACTTCACTTTGACTTTTCACTTTCATGCATTGGAGAAGGAAATGGCAACCCACTCCAGTGTTCTTGCCTGGAGAATCCCAGGGACGGGGGAGCCTAGTGGGCTGCCGTCTATGGGGTCGCACAGAGTCGGACACGACTGAAGCGACTAGCAGCAGTAGCAGCAGCAGCATTGTTCCATGTCTAGTTCTAATTGTTCCGTCTTGACCAGCATACAGGTTTCTCAGAAGACAGTTAACATGGTCTGTTATTCCCATCTGTTTAAGAATTTTCCACAGTTTGTTGTGATCCACACAGTCAATGAAGGGTAGTCAATGAAGCAGTAGTAGTTGTTTTTCTGGAATTCCCTTGCGTTTGGCACGATCCAATGAATCTTAGCAATATGGTCTCTGGTTCTTCTGCCTCTTCAAAACCCAGCTTGTACATTTGGAAATTCCTGGTTCACGTGCTGCTGAGGCAGTAATGTTCCATCTTCCTCTTGCAATCATTTGAGCCTGCTGGAATTTTCAAAGTAGGTGTTTCTGCCATCCTCAGTTCTTCTTTCAAGTTTTGTTGCATTTCTTCATCCAAAGCTATCTTAATAAGCATGTCTTGTGTTACTGTCACTTTAGGGTCTGAGGTTTTGGTGCCTACCCTGGAGAGCTTTAGTTTTATTCTGTTCCAGGTGCTCGTAAGAGTGAGCCTTTATCTAGACAAAGCAACAACAAATTGCCATCTCACTCCACTTTAAACCATTGTGGAGCCCTTTTTGTGTGCCAAGAGCTGAACTGTGGTGGTTACCTGCATTATCTCCTTATATCCTTACAATTGCCCTTCAAGATAGACCCGACCATTATCCCCATCATATAGGGGCAGAAACTGGGACTCAGAGGGGATAGTAATCATGCTCTAAGACACACAACTATGAATAGTAGAGCCTGGTTATGAACCTCCAACTCACCCCAAAGGCTGTGAGCCTAAATGTGAAGCTATTTACCATGGCTGGGGGAGGAGGGAATGAGGAATGAAAACCAGTATTTTGTTAGGTCAACAGATATGTTTACACTCTCCATATAACAGTGAAATTTCCCCATAGGAGTCACATCAGAAGAGGCAGTAAGTCCTGAAAGCACACTGGTGAACTTGACTGTCTTAACTGCTATTAGGTTTTTTTGTGCATCAGTGTCTTTTCTTTTGCCATCATCTTTTTTTGTTTGTTAATCAAAGTGTCTCAACCAAGCTCTCATCTGAAAAAACTGTCTATAGTTTTCTAGAGAAAAATCTGCTTCCCTTTTCACTTTTTTCAAAGATCTCTTCCCACAAAAGGCAATATCCTTGAATTTGTATCATTCCTGGCATTAGTGAACCAGGGTCAGAAACCTGTGTAGGTTTTTAAGGTAATTGACTTCTTTCCCACCCCCCCATACATGTACACGTGTGCACGCGCACACGCACACACACACACACTGCCTTTGCATAGTTATTATTAAAAATATAGAATTATAAACTCTTGGGTTCAGTTAGTCTATTAAAACGACTTCAAAATATGTTGAGTTTGTGTAAGAGTGGAGTGGGGGTCAGTTGCAGTGTCAAGATCGAGCACACTGAACCAGCTCTGGAACCCACTTACAGACCACAAAGATTTATGCAACAGGATGGCTAATGACAGGCTCCCTTCTTGAAAAATGGAGTGACTCAGAATACAGATGTTTCACCTACCCTTGCATTTGAAGTTAAGAGCTGGCTGTGGCAATTCCCAGGGAGTCTTTGAATCATCTGTTCTTGTATTTTCTTATGCCATTGCTCTTTTTAGAACAATCTAGTACATGTCAGCTGAAAGAAAAGTTACTTGCAAAGAGTACTTTGCACATAATTTTTATGTGGGGATGGGGACACAGAGTTCTCTTTCTTCCTCTCCATGTGGGAACATGGTGAAGAGAATGAGTTAATAATTCTGAGAGAAATAGATGAGTTCTTATGAACCCAGATACCTGGAGAACCTCATGAAATGAAGTCATTTTATTTTAACTTTAGTCCTGGGGTGTATAAAGTGATGAAGACATGGTTATTTCACTTTAATAGGTAAATATTAACACGAAGGAGATGAACCAGAGAAACCCGAATTTGCGCATAGCCTTGTGAAGCAAAAATAAACTGGGTACCTATTGTGAAATCATTTTTGGTGCAGTATGCCCCAGGGCTGTGTCACTCCTGGTATTTTTTTCCATCTACATAAGAGTGTCCCAGTCCAAGCAGATCCTGGATTTAGATAAACAGACAGTTTCTTTTTAGATAAATCAGATGAGGTCCTGGATTGTGCTAGCACAGGAGAAAAGCTTATTCTTCTGTTTGTCAAGTATCTGTCTTTACTAAAGCATTCTGTAAGGCACTAAATCCTGGTTTCCACTCCATCTTTTATGACCCCCTTATTTCCCGGGATTCTGGGAGGAGAGGTGGCAAAGGTGGTTGTGGTTTAGTCGCTAGTCTTGTCCGACTCCTGTGACTCCTTGGACGGTAGCCTGCCAGGCTTCTCTGTTCATAGGACTCTCCAGGCAAGAATACTGGAGTGGGATGCCACTTCCTTCTCCAGGGGATCTTCCCAACCCAGGAATTGAACCTGGGTCTCCTGTATTGCAGGCAGATTCTTTACCGTCTGAGCTACAAGGGAAGCCCCAGTGGAAGAAGAGGCAACAATATTAGTATCACAGAATTTTAGATCAAAGTGTGCTTCAGAGGAAATACTCCTCAAATGTCCCTCAAATGTATGTTCATGAACTGATGATAATTAGGAGATTTTCAGCATTTGAACACAATGAAAAGCAAATAAAGTATATTTTGTGTAACGCAACATGTACTCAATTTAAAAGGAGATTAAAGAAAAGAATATGTCCTACTTTTCTAATTTGGGAGGAATGAAACTTTGATCTTCTACCTTTTCTTTGCTGCCCCCTTTTCTGTGAATGAAACCAGAATATGTCACCGCAAAATATGTTTCTTTGACAGGAAAAATTATTTTAAGCTGAAAGCAGTTAAGAGCACAAATGTAGCAAAAGCTCTGCCTTTTGTGCCTAAAGTCAGGGTATAAATTCTCCTTTTACTGGAGATGGGCTCTTAGCAGCCCAGAGACACCAGAGAAATGTAGGAACAAACCTTACTCCACTAGTGCCCTCCCGTACAGTTACCTCCCCACAGCTTGCCACTTTTGAAGCCTAAAACTACTTTCTTTTGTCCCATTTCTCTAAAGACTGTGCTTTGTTGAAGTTGCTATATAATCTGGAGTTCTAAGCCATTGCTTTGAGTTACTCTTCTTTGAGTTTTCTCCTGACTGATGGGAGCTGCATGCTTTGTTTTTCTCTTGTTAATTTGTTGTTGTTAAGAGCCCCAGCTGAAAACCTAAGATGGGTAGAGGTAAAGTTTTACTTTTCTTGCACGTCAGAGGAGAAGAGGCTCAAGAAACTGAGACCCAAGTGGGTCAGACCCAAAGTATCACTTGCACCCTGGGCTGGGCAAGGGCTCAGTAACACTGTAAATCCAGTCCAGAGGGCAGTCTCCTTCTCACTCCTTTGCAACCAGATTCAACCAGATCCTCTCCACAAGGCTAATCTGACTCATACCCAGTCACAAGCAGAGGAGGTGGAGCAGAGACAGAATTATGGCTTGCTAGAGTGGGCCAGGCTTCCCAGGGGGCTCAGTGGTAAAGAATCTGCCTGCAGTGTGGGAGATGTGGGTTCAGTCCCTGAGTTGGGAAGATCCTCTGGAGAAGGAAATGGAAACCCATGGACAAAAGAGCCTGATGGGCTACAGTCCATGGGGTCACAAAAGAGTTGGAAACGACTTAGCAGCTAAAAAACAACATGATAAGCTGGGCTTAGCCTGCTTAACCACTGAAAGAGACACAGGTGCAGTGAACTCTTACCCAGGCCTCGCCCACCAGTGAGCCATGCCCAGTAAATGTCAGCTCATCTGCTGGTGCTTTTCATTTTGGGTGGCATGAGTGTAGAGTGGAGACTCTCTTTCCAGCATTGGCCTAGATGTGGAAACGCTGGAGGAAGATCCTCCATGAGCCAAAATGGGGAGTTCAAGAGGGTGGGGCTGGCTATAGAATTTACTGAAAGAGCCTCAGTGCTTTGACAGTTTCATTGTGTCTGGCATTACTGCATAGCTGAGAGTTGGAGAGAATCATAGAAGAGAATCATAGAATGGAGTTTGTAGTTCCACAATCAGATTAAGAGATTTTTCATAATTAAAAATTTAAAAATTGTAAAATATATATGAAATTTACAGACTTAACCATTTTTAAGTGCACAGTTCAGTGATATTAGGTATATTCATATTGCTGGGTAACCATAACCATCATCTATCTCTAGAACTTTTTCACTTCTCAAATTGAAACTCTGTACCAGTGAAACTATTGACTATGCTAAAGCCTTTGACTGTGGATCACAATAAACTGTGGAAAATTCTGACAGAGATGAGAATACCAGAACACCTGACCTGCCTCTTGAGAAACCTATATGCAGGTCAGGAAGGAACAGTTAGAACTGGACATGGAACAACAGACTGGTTCCAAATAGGAAAAGGAGTACATCAAGGCTGTATATTGTCACCCTGCTTATTTAACTTCTGTGCAGAGTGCATCATGAGAAACACTGGACTGGAAGAAGCAGAAGCGGGAATCAAGATTGCTGGGAGAAATATCAATAACCTCAGATATGCAGTTGACACCACCCTTATGGTAGAAAGTGAAGAGGAGTAAAAAGCCTCTTGATGAAAGTGAAAGAGGAGAGTGAAACAGTTGGCTTAAAGTTCAACATTCAGAAAACGAAGATCATGGCATCTGGTTCCATCACTTCATGGGAAATAGATGTGAAAACAGTGGAAACAGTGTCAGACTTTATTTTTCTGGGCTCCCAAATCACTGCAGATGGTGACTGCAGCCATGAAATTAAAAGATGCTTACTCCTTGGAAGGAAAGTTATGACCGACCTAGTTAGCATATTAAAAAGCAGAGACATTACTTTGCCAACAAAGGTCCATCTAGTCAAGGCTATGGTTTTTCCAGTAGTCATGTATGGATGTGAGAGTTGGACTATAAAGAAAGCTGAGCACTGAAGAATTGATGCTTTTGAACTGTGGTATTGGAGAAGACTCTTGAGAGTCCCTTGGACTGCAAGGAGATCCACCCAATCCATTCTAAAGGAGATCAGTCCTGGGTGTTCTTTGGAAGGAATGATGCTAAAGCTGAAACTCCAGTACTTTGGCCACCTCATGCGAAGAGTTGACTCATTGGAAAAGACCCTGATGCTGGGAGGGATTGGGGGCAGGAGGAGAAGGGGACGACAGAGGATGAGATGGCTGGATAGCATCACCGACTCGATGGATGTGAGTTTGGGTGAACTCCGGGAGTTGGTGATGGACAGGGAGGCCTGGCGTGCTGTGGTTCATGGGGTCGCAAAGAGTCAGACAGGACTGAGTGACTGAACTGAACTGAACCAATAAAACAATAACTCCCTCCTCCCTCCAGTTCCTGACAACCACTGTTCTACTTTCTGCCTCTATTAAGTTGCTTATTCTAAGTACCACATGTAAGAGGAATCATATATATTCCTTCTCAGTTCAGTTCAGTTGCTCAGTCGTGTCCACCTCTTTGTGACCCCATGAACCACAGCACGCCAGGCCTCCCTGTCCATCACCAACTGCTGGAGTCTACCCAGACTCATGTCCATTGAGTTGGTGATGCCATCCCACCATCTCAATCCTCTGTCAGCCCCTTCTCCTCCTGCCCTCAATCTTTCCCAGCTCAGGGTCCTTTCAAATGAGTCAGCTCCTCGCATCAGGTGGCCAAATGCCCTATATACAAATATAAATACCTTATATATCTTCTTGTGAGTAGCTTCTTTCACTTACCATAATGTCTTCAAGGCTGGTTTCTACTGTAGCAGGTATTGGAGTTTCCTTCCTTTTTAAGCCTAGCTAATAATTCCATTGTATGTTAACTGACTGTTCTCTGTGGAAACTTGAGCCAGACCCTCAACCTGGCAGCTGGTACCTGTTGAACCAGTAGTTCTAGGAATGGCTTAAAAATGCCAGAGTCCTAGTATCTTCCTGAGCATAGAGCTGGGGACTGGGAGTTGTAGGATACATTTTTATTTTTTCTGAGAGTTATATATGGTTTCATTTCTGTGAAAATTAAGAACAGAGAAAATAATATACAGTGGTAGAATTTAGAATAGTGGCTACTCTGGGGGGATATATGGAATGGGGAGGGGCAGAAAGAGGTTTCTAGGTTGGTGAAAATGTTCTATGTCTTGATCCGAATTGTGGTTACACAGATATATTCATGTATAAAAGCATAAATGACAATACTTGTCAGGCTAAATACGGAAGCACCCATGGGATCTGCAGCTCCTACCCTCCAGTCCTTGTCATCCAGGTGCAGATCTCAGTGTTGTGATCTGGCTCCTGTTTGGATGGATGGTGTTGCATGGACCTGTGCCTCAGAGATCAGTGGCAGAAGACCCTGCATACTGACATGGTCTCTGAATCACAGCACCCACATTTCCATTGTTCACTATCAACACCTGCTGTCTTGAAACACTCTTCAGGGCCAGGGACACCACCCATGACAGTTCACACCTAACACTAGTATATTATGATATCAGTCATATATCACACATCATATATCACGATGCTTAGGTCATGAGCAAAGGTGCCTCATGTGACCTAAAAAAACCAATGTAACATGCATTCTTTACCTCAACTGAGAAGCACAGAGCGATCAAGGAGATATAGGGGTGCCACCATTTCTATGGTCCCTCTCTCAGGATCTATCCCTTGGGAAGCTAGCATGTGGATGGTACCTCTAACTTATGACTTGACCCTGAAAGTGCCTTTTGTGCCATTGGGATCCAGGACCTTCTGTCTGTAACACTCATGAAAGAGACAGTTCTGCTGTCAGGATTATGTTCTTGAGAAGAAGATTCCTACCATAGAACAATTGAACCTGTCTGGATATGTAATCATTAATGTGCTGCTGCTACTGCTGCAAAGTCGCTTCAGTCGTGTCTGACTCTGTGCGACCCCATAGATGGCAGCCCACCAGGCTCCCCCCATCCCTGGGATTCTCCAGGCAAGAACACTGGAGTGGACTGCCATTTCCTTCTCCAATGCATGAAAGTGAAAAGTGAAAGTGAAGTCATTCAGTCGTGTCCGATTCTTAGCGACCCCATGGACTGTGGCCCACCAGGCTCCTCTGTCCATGGGATTTTCCAGGCAAGAGTGCTGGAGTGGGGTGCCATTGCCTTCTCTGAATCATTAATGTAGACTTATGTTAATATTTGGGTGTTTTTGTGTCACAGGCTTTGTGTTATTTAGAGTATTTTAGACTTTTGTCTGATGTTCATTGCAGGACATCTGGTGAGTGATGTTGAGCATTAAATGGAATATCTTGTGGAATGGAAAACAGAAAAGGCAATGAATTTTGGCATACAGTGTGTGTGGCGTTGAAGCTATCTTAACATTCTGTTCTGACCTGTTTTGGGGTCTTCTGGGACAGTAGCTGAGGTGCCCACTTTACAGCCCCTAGGGCAGGTGTGGAGAGCAAGGCCCAGCTTGTCTGGGCAAAGGAGGCACTTATCTGATAGGCTGCGCTGTGTCTGATTTGGCATCAGGTGTGGTTGCTAAGCCCAGCTCCTCCAGAGATGCCAGCCGGTGTCCCCTTATTCAGCTTTGTGAGGCTCCCTGTTTCTATGTGGGGCATCGGCACTTAACCAACCCCCTAATAAAGTTACTTTTGGGTCCTCATTTGGATCTCTGTCAGTTCTTCACTGGTTGTAGTGAGGGCGAGAGGAAGGGTGATAGATGATTGTAGTTGTCGACATCTTTAATCTATTTTGAACATAAAGGGTTGGCAAGCCCATGTGAATCCTTAAAGTTAAAAAAGATTTTTTTTCTAACTGACCAATGGACTCATTGTCTGGAATCCACTATCTTAAAAACCACACGGAACTACATGATTGCTTTACAAATGAGGAATCAGAAGCCTAAAGAGTTTACTTAACTTGCCCATGGTCACAGACGGTTGCCAAACTATGCTGGCAGTTTCATCCAAACTGTTTACAAGTCCCATTTGACTTATAGAACCCCACTATATTCACCCACTAGGACTGGTAACACCATGATGGTTGCTGCAGGACCCACAGGGGTCTGGTGGAAGGTGGGAGAGACCCCTGGTCTTGGGCTGTCACAACTATCATGTCCATGACATGGGAGGCCAAGATGGAAAGGGAGAAATAGGGTAAATCCAGTTTCCCCTCCTTTAAAGCCACAAAACAGTGCAGTTGAAAATTATGATGTGCGATCTGAAAGTAGCGTTAGCATCTGGCTGGCAAGACTTTCTTGTGTGAGCACTTGTCGAGTCAGCATCGTTTTACAAGCATGCCTCAAGGGCCACATTTCCAGATCAGCCTTTGTATATCTATCTAGTGAGTATCCACCCATGAGATACTTGAAAACATTGTTTCATTGATTTTTGACTTGTGAATTCAGCTGCTCCTAATGTTTCCAATTGGACTTCCTAGTGGCTCAGTGGTAAAGAATTCACCTGTTATGCAGAAGAGGTGAGTTTGATCCCTGGGTCAGGAAGATCCCCTGGAGGGGGAAATGGCAACCCACCCCAGTGTTCTTGCCTGGGAAATCTCATGGACAAGAGGAGCCTGGTGGGCTACAGTTCATGGGGTTGCAAAAGAGTCGGACACAATTTAGTGACTAAAAACAATGTTCCAAAGATAATTTCTAGGAAGTGCTTATCTCCTCAGAAGGGAAATGTGGACTGCTATAGTGAAATACTGTGTGGCTTATGAAAAATAGTTAGTTTATTTCTCACAGTTCTGGAGTTGAAAGCCCAAGATCAAAGTGCCAGCGTGGTAGGGCAGACTTTCCCTGTGTCCTCATGTGGTGGAATAGCCGAGGGAGCTCTGTGGGGTCTCTCATATGGGCACTAATCCCATTCTTGAGGACTCCACCCTCATGAGCTAAGCACCTCCCATAGGCCCCACCTCCTAATACCATCCATCACATTGGGCATTAAGTTTCATTATATAAATGGGAGAGGGGCCAAAAATATTCAGTCTAGCAGGATGTGTTATAAACTAGGTGGTAACTTGTGATGGAAAATGTGGTCTACCCAGGAGAACAGGTATCACTGTCATAAAGCAAAACAAATGTTATAAATACATCTTGTCCATTTCTAGAGTGCTCCCCATGTCTTCATTTATTTAATAAATGTTTATTAAATCATGTCATAATGTAGCATCCATTGCTCTACACACTTGGGATACGTCAAAGAACAAAACAGGAAGAAAAAAAGGCCAAGATCTCTTCCCTCCTGGAACTTACATTTTAGTGCAGGAGGATAACATGTGTAACAAATAATACCATTGTCCTGTGGGAAAGGAGGTGGGGAGGGAAAGGATGAAGCAGGGTCGGGGGAGCAGGAGCCAGTGTGCGCTAGGGTGGGATATGGGGCCTCAGCGAGGCCTGAGCTCTCTAAACTGTCCAGTGTGTGCAGGCCTGGCCCTGTGGTCCTTCCCAAGGCTGATCAGTGAATGATCACCTGATCTTGGCCCCCCCTCGCCCTCTCCATTTCTCTCCTTTCCTCTTTATACCTTGGCTCTTTGGCGTTTTCTCCTGTGCTTTCCCTCTCCCATTTTCTTTCCTGTGTCCATACCCCAACTTTAGTGTTGTTTTTTCCTGTCATCTATGTCCCTAGCTCATTCTTCTCTTTCCTTTGAATTTCTCCTTTCCGTCTTTTCTCCACCCTCCTTCCAACTTGTCACACTGTCAAGAAGGAAAATGCCATCTGAAAGGCACAAGTACATGATTGGAGTGAAAGGGCCAAACTGGCCACGTGACGTTGGGAAAACAAAGCCTTATCATCTACCTTGTCTCACCATAATGTGCTGCTGCTGCTGCTAAGTCACTTCAGTCGTGTCTGACTCTGTGCGACCCCATCCATAGACGGCAGCCCACCAGGCTCCTCTGTCCCTGGGATTCTTCAGGCAAGAACGCTGGAATGGGTTGTCATTTCCTTCTCCCATGCATGAAAGTGAAAAGTTAGAGTGAAGTCGCTAAGNAATACCATAGAATACCCATCCATATGCAAATTTGTATAACTGGATTTGCAAACTTCACAAAATGAAAATGCATAACTTTGTAACACTAAAAAATTTCTTTAAAAAATCAGATGTTGTTAGAGTCAACATGAATTTTTAGCATTAATTTATACAAGGGATTTAAGCAATTTTATATAAAGGATTTAGGAAAATTGCTCTATGCAGCTATTCCCTTGGGCATTTCATGTCAAAATTTAATGTGTTTGCAGGTCAAATACAGCTCATATTCTGCAAAGCATTCAGTGTTGGTGATCATGTTATTGTTTCTACAGTTGTAGGTAGGAAAAGGTATGATGCTATGATATTTTTTTCTTTGCATTTAAAGATATAATTGCTAATATCTCTAATAATTTTTGAAACTGGGTGATTGGTGTATGGAAATTTGCTATCCTATTCCCTCTTCCATTTTTGTGTATGTGTAAAGCTTTTGAACTGTGGTGTTGGAGAAGACTCTTGACAGTCCCTTGGACTGCAAGGAGATCCAATCAGTCCATCCTAAAGGAGATTAGTCCTGGGTGTTCATTGGAAGGACTGATGCTGAAGCTGAAACTCCAATACTTTGGCCACCTCACGTGAAGAGTTGACTCATTGGAAAATACCCTGATGCTGGGAGGGATTGGGGGCAGGAGGAGAAGGGGATGACAGAGGATGAGATGGCTGGATGGCATCACCGACTCGATGGACATGAGTTTGGGTAAACTCCAGGAGTTGGTGATGGACAGGGAAGCCTGGCGTGCTGCAATTCATGGGGTCTCAAAGAGTCGGACATGACTGAGCAACTGGACTGAACTGAAAAGTTTCCATGATAAAAAAAATGTATGTGTATACACATCACTATAGTAATAGGCTTGACTTGCGACCTACATCTGCAAATTTGCTTTTAAAATATGTCAGAATGCTAAAACTTAGATGTGAAAATTGTGTGTGTGTGTTTGAATGAAACTTTTATTTTAGAATAGGAAACATGGTAGTTATGGCAAACAAAATATAGAAAGATTGCCTTAAAAATTTGAATGGATTTTGAGAAAAGGCTACTTTGGGAGCCTTTTTTTGTAAACATTTCATTTTTTGTGGGATCTGAATCATGTGTTGGAATCACCTGATTTAGCTGTGGTATAACTAAGTCTGGAGGTTTTGGGGGACACTCTGTTTTTAAACTTCCCCACCACCAATCATGATTATGGTTACATGAGATTCGTGTCTTAAAAAAAGAGATCTGTGTCCCAGAGCTCTGAAATTATTTAGACCATGTACTTTGGAAGCTTGTCTTTGTTCTGTTTGAGCCATAATGTTATGTCTGCTTTTACCATAGTCATATGGATAAGGGACTGACAGGCCAGGCCATCTCCCATCATGCCACAGCGTAGAATCTGCTTTACAAAGTCAATGGAAAACTCTCTTCTTGCTTTATGAAGAGGTCAGAGATAAATATTCCAGTGCATTATTTTTTAAACAATGGAGATAATCTTGTTGTTTTTTTTTTTTATAAGAAAAAAGTATTCATAAAAATTTGGGAGAGAGTTATAGTGGGCCCTTGAAAATACTTGTGGTTAAAAGTGTGGTGCTATTATATTTTTGCAAATGTGAAACATTCAGATTTCTAATGTGCTCAATGAGATACAAAGAGAAAAGTTGTTAATTATGGAGTGTTAAATTCAGGGCAGCCTGATATACTTCAATTTGCATAATAAATATTCACTCTTTTGGAAAGAAATTGTTATGGAATATTTTCTTCCCATCGAGTAGGACATGTACTCCTTCCCCTTTGTATGTTTTCTTTATTATATGATAATCCACTTTCTGGCACTTCTTTATCATATCAATAATAAAATCTATATATGTTGGGCTTAGTGTGAGTTCATGAAGAAACTTTTCATCTGTTAATGTCATTTCTCCAGCAAATGGCTTCTTTTCTTCATGTTTTCATCTTTTATTTTTATTACAGTATTGTTTGTTATTTTCTACAGTCACCAGGAACACTGAATTAGCAATACCAAAGCATTACTCCTAGGAAAAATACAGGGTCCTAACAATCTTTGGTCATAATATTTACACAACTAGGTAAATTGGTCAATACATAAACTTGTTTTATGTATGTTTTTGTTTAAGGAGATTTTATTTAATGTATTATTGTTGATTTATTAAAATTGAATTCACATTGATAGCACTAAAACTCATGCCTGAAGGAAGCTTATCTGACACATATTCTTTCTCTGTAAGGTACATCACAGCCTCTTGCACTTTGGAATACTGGACAGCCCTTCTGCACTATGCTTGGGAGTCATTTTAAACAGTGAAAGCATTAACAAAAAGCAAAAAGTTGTGTGGCGCTACATAGACCAAGGAAAGGACGCAGTTTGTATTATGAAAGCTGAAATAAGGCAGAGCCCTCTTAAACTGTTGTGAGGAAAGCATATATGGTAATACTATGCTTGGCAAGTACTAGGTTCTCAGTTAAGTACCCAGGATTGGTGCAGGGATGGGTAGCTTCATGGAGAAAGCCTTGAGCTGAGCATTGACATGTGAGAAAGGTGTCCATGGTGCATGCTGGAGGGAGGAGGCACGCAACACATTGGGCTTCTAAGCCCTTTGTGGTTTTGTACCTTATATGCCCCCTTGTAGTCAAAGCATGGTGCTGGGAATATAATAGTTACTCAGTTAATAAATGTTGACAGGTTGGAAGGGCCCCTTTTGATCTCTTTGTCATCTGTTGCTTTGCTAAGCCACCTGTTTTCATAACAACACATATCTTTGGCATGTTATACACCAATCTTTGGAGATTTAGTCTGTAGTAATTGAATAACAGAAGGTACATACTTCAACTAAGAGTTGTATACTTCCAAACTGATTTTGAGTAAGAATGTGGCTGGAAAATGAAAGACAGGGAGAAAGAAGACAAGAAAATAGGTGTGTGTGGGAGAGAAAGAGAACAGTGACATGTATCATTGTGGGTGAATCTTAGCAGTATAATATTAAATGCAATAGTGATTTCCCAAAGAATATATGCTAACATATCATCTGGAGAAAAGGGCACCTAATGTCACCATTGAGGGGCCTCTGAATGTGATTTACTGAGAAAAACATAGCACATAACATCACTTTTGTGATATTCCTGACAAAATATAAATCCTGAATGCAATAGAAAGGAAACATCAGGAGAACCCAAATTGAGTGATGTTAATAAAATACCAGACAAATATTAAATATCGTGAAGAGCAAAGAATGGTGAAGGAAATGTTTGAGATTAAAGAAGACTAGAGACACACAACTGAATGCTGTTTGAGTCTGGTTCAGATTTTTGTACTTGAAAAAATTGCTATAAACACTATTGTGAGGACAGTTGAAAAAACTTAAAAATGGACTGTTGCTAAAATATAAGTATAGAATCAATGTTACATGTTCTCATTTGTGGTTATGTAGGAGATTTTCCTTGTTCTTAGGCAATACACACTGGTATGTTAGGGGGTGAAGAGGCAAGATATATGCAACTTATTTTCAAATGAGTTGGAGAATAATAACTCTCTATAAACAAATATATAAGTCAAATATAAATAGAGTATATCAGGGCTATATGGGGAGTTCTTTGTGCTTCCCTTGAGATGTTTTTGTAATTTTGAACTTATTTCAAAATAAAAAGGAAAAATCTATAAAATAAAGCTAAAACAAAAAAGTAGATAAAGCACTATACCTTTCATAGACTTACTTAAGATACTAGAGTAAGATGTTCTAAAGAAGAACTACATGTAGGAACAATAAAACTGTATTAAAGGAGGGGATGATGGCCAGGATTTGGTATGGTGGCCATTCTGGGTTGGGGAACGAAAGGGTAGGATAGAAGGCTACCAAACGTTGTCCTGTAGAATACCATGAGATCCCCCCTTTTTGTTTCAGCAGTTATTAGATTCACTGGTGCTTATTACATTATTAAAAACAAGAAATTAGAAAAAGCATGAGCCAAATAAAAGGGCCATAACGTGGTGAGAGTGACATGAAACATATAACATGATCAATCTATTTGTTTTCATCTGAGGTCAGTTTAGAAAAAAAAGCAAAACAAAGATGGTAAGTGAGAGAGAGGGCAGAGGAAAAGAGAAACGGAAAAATCAGAGTCAGAAAAGAATGGGACATAAGGTCTTTTGAGGGATAAGAAAAAAAATAAAGCAAGTCTGAAAAAATGAGTGAGAAAAGACTGAGCTTATTTCTGAGAGAAGAATGGGTTGGAAGAAATCGAAAGAATGAGAACTGGGAATGCTGAGGCAGAAGAAAAACCTAAATGGCATTTCTGAACCGCAAGAGGGACACTGTGTCTCCACAGAGGAGTGTCAGCCAAAGGGCCAGATTCCAGGAAAGGGTGATGTGGTTAAACAACACGCTGAGGCTTGGTCTGCAGAAGGCTGACACTCAGCCAGCTGGGCTTTCCCAAAAACTTGGAGAGTTGCGGTCAGTTCTGGCTTCTTCAATACTCCAAGCTATTAGTTAGGAGCAACCGCTAGGTTAACCTGTGGCCATAATCACCTATGGTGAGGGCTTATGCCTAGATATTTGCTGCAGGTAATTGAAGGCACGCCTCTGGGAGCTGCCATCTTGTGTCAGCCTCTGGTGTCCAGTGGAAGTAGTGCATGCTGGAAGCACATAAGTGAAACTGGGAATTGTGCAAAGTGCAGATGCATTTATCAAGGAAATTTGTCACTCCTAATCATTGTCCTGTGGCCTTTGAACGCTCAGTGATGACAGGCCACCAAATGACTCTCCTTATCAGCATTGACATGACCAGAACACTCTGGAAATACACAAGCTGTCTCCAGGTTTAGTCCTTCCTCTGTTTCGCTCTATGATCTTTGGAAAGAAAACCAACCAAAGAAAATGCCTCTGTTGGAGTGGGAAAGGGGTGATTCATTTTGCCCTCATGAGGGGGAAATCAAGGACTTTAGCTCCTGCCTACCTAGCCTTTGGGGCTTTTCTGGTGGCTCAGACAGTAGAGAATCTGCCTGCAATGCAGATGTCCCAGGTTCGATCCCTTAGACCCCCTGGAAAAAGAAATGGCAACCTACTCCAGTATTCTTGCCTGAAGAATCCTGTGGACATGGGAACCTGGCAGGCTACAATCCATGGGGTCACGAAGAGTGACTGCTCTTCACCTTGGATCTGGTTTTGTGCTGAGCTAATCACAGCCCTCTGAACAAATGGTGATTTCCTCTTATCACTCCATTCACTTGAAATGTCCTATTTCCATACTTCTCTCAACCTGGGGAATGAATAATTCTCTTTGAAGTTAAATAAATGCTCTGTTCGAGTGGTACTTCTTCCATAAAACTCCTATATCCTGTGCCCCTGACCATCCCACTTACACACAGGGTCTCTCACCCCTTGGGAACCCCTCCTGTGTTCTTTGGGTCTTTCAGAGTTAGAGTACTTCACTGCATTGATTTATTTACATATCTTCTACTTCTGTCCTCAAAGGACAGAACATTAAATTCAACACCCAATGAATGTTGAGCAGCTCTGTGATGGATAAGGCCATGTTAGTGCTTTACACACCTTGCCTCATTTAAGCCTCACACAGCCCTAGAAGGTGGTAACTATTATCATTAATCCTGTCCTTAGAGAAAACAAGCCTCACAGAGGATAAGCTATTCATCTAAGACCAGAGCATTATTAAGCCATAGAAGTTGGATTTCAACATAGATAGTCTGACTTCAAAGTCCTCCCTTGATAGTTCAGTCACTCAGTCGTGTCCAACTCTTTGGAACTCCATGGACTGCAGCATGCCAGGCCTCCCTGTCCATCACCAACTCCCGGAGTTTACACAAACTCATGTCCAGTGAGTTGATGATGCCATCCAACCACCTCATCCCCTTCTTCTCCCACCTTCAGTCTTTCCCAGCATCAGGGTCTTTTCCATTGAGTCAGTTCTTTGCATCAGGTGGCCAAAGTATTGGAGTTTCAGCTTCAGCATCAGTCCTTCCAATGCATATTCAGTACTGATTTTCTTTAGGATGGACTGGTTGGATCTCCTAGCAGTCCAAGGGACTCTCAAGACTCTTCTCCAACACCATTGTTCAAAAGCATCAATTCTTTCTTTAGAGTCCAACTCTCACATCCATACATGACTACTGGAAAAACCATAGCCTTGACTAGACGGACCTTTGTTGGCAAAGTAATGTCTCTGCTTTTTAATATACTATCTAGGTTGGTCATAACTCTTCTTCCAAGGAGTAAGTGTTTTATAATTTCATGGCTGCAGTCACCATCTGCAGTAATTTTGGAGCCCCCCAAAATAAAGTCAGCCACTGTTTCCACTGCTTGCCCATCTGTTTGCCATGAACTGATAGGACCAGATGCCATGATCTTGGTTTTCTGAATGTTGAGCTTCAGACCAACTTTTTCACTCTCCTCTTTCATTTTCATCAGGAGGCTCTTTAGTTCTTCTTCACTTTCTGCCATAAGGGTGGTGTCATCTGCATATCTGAGGTTATTGATATTTCTCCTGGCAATCTTGATTCCAGCTTGTGCTTCTTCCAGCTCAGTATTTCTCATGATGTACTCTGCATATAAGTTAAATAAGCAGGGTAACAATATACAGCCTTGCATATAAGTTAAATAAGCAGGGTAACAATATACAGCCTTGGTGTACTCCTTTCCCAATTTGGAACCAGTCTGTTGTTCCATATCCAGTTCTGTTATTTCCTGACCCGCATACAGATTTCTCAAGAGCCAGGTCAGGTGGTATGGTATTCCTATCTCTTTCAGAATTTTCCACAGTTTGTGGTGATCCACACAGTCAAAGGCTTTGGCACAGTTAATAAAGCAGAAATAGATGTTTTTCTGGAACTCTCTTGTTTTTTCGATCATCCAGCGGATGTTGGCAATTTGATCTCTAGCTCCCCTGCCTTTTCTAAAACCAGCTTGAACATCTGGAAGTTCATGGTTCATGTACTGTTGAAGCCTGGCTTGTAGGATTTTGAGCATTACTTTACTAGTGTGTGAGATGAGTACAATTGTGTGGTAGTTTGAGCATTCTTTGGCATTGCCTTTCTTTGGGACTGGTACATCCCATGATAGTACAGCCTCCTGAAAAATCATGAGTTACAGGTGGATCAAGATGTTGAGCATTTATACTTACTGTATGTATTTCCAGGCTCAATGTAATCATTGGTTGTTGTTTAGTCACTAAGTTGCATCTGACTGTTTTGTGACCTCGTAGATGCAGCCCATCAAGCTGCTCTGTCCATGGGATTTCCCAGGTAAGAATACTGGAGTGGGTTGCCATTTCCTTCTCCAGGGGATCTTCCTGACTCAGGGACTGAACTCATGTCTTCTGTGTAGCAGGTGGAGTCTTTACCACTGAGCTACCTGGGAAGCCCCTAATGTAATCATTGTGTCTAGTGATTATGGTGAATATTCATGAAATCTAAGACAATGAACTTTGCCTCAAGTAGCTTGAACCACTTGAGAAACTACAACTAATATATGGAACATTTTGTGAACAGTGCGAAATAAAAGACACTCATAAATGTATGTATTTTTGGCACTTCTATATACAAGGTATGTTGTGTAAATTCCAAGGGCTAGAAAGAAAAATGAAGTAACTATGATATCCCAATTTTCTGGGGATGGACTGGATTTTTTAAAATGACAGCTCTATTAAAATACACAATATACTCATATACCATAAAATTCACATATATCATAAAAATCACTCTTTGAAAGTCTGAAGTTCAGTAGTTTTAAGCACACAGAATGCAACCATTCAGTTCAGTTCAATTGCTCAGTCATGTCCGACTCTTTGCGACCCCATGAATTGTAGCATGCCTGGCCTCCCTGTCCATTAGCAACTCCCAGAGTTCACTCAAACTCATGTCCATCAAGTCGGTGATGCCATCCAGCCATCTCATTCTCTGTCGTCCCCTTCTCCTCCTGTCCTCAATCCCTCCCAGCATCAGAGTCTTTTCCAATGAGTCAACTCTTCGTATCAAGTGGCCAAAGTATTGGAGTTTCAGCTTCAACATCAGTCCTTCCAAGGAACACCCAGGACTGATCTCCTTTAGAATGGACTAGTTGGATATCCTTGCAGTCCAAGGGACTCTCAAGAGTCTTCTCCAACATTACAGTTCAAAAGCATCAATTCTTTGGTGCTCAGCTTTCTTCACAGTCCAACTCTCACATCCATACATGACCACGGGAAAAACAATAGCCCTGACTAGATGGACCTTTGTTGGCAAAGTAATGTCTCTGCTTTTGAGTATACTATCTAGGTTGGTCATAACTTTTCTTCCAAGGAGTAAACGTCTTTTAATTTCATGGCTGCAGTCACCATCTGCAGTGATTTTGGAGCCCAGAAAACTAAAGTCTGACATTGTTTCCACTGTTTCCCCATCTATTTCCCGTGAAGTGATGGGACCAGATGCCATGATCTTGGTTTTCTGAATGTTGAGCTTTAGGCCAACTTTTTCACTCTCCACTTTCACTTTCTTCAAGAAGCTTTTTAGTTTCTCTTCACTTTCTGCCATAAGGATGATGTCATCTGTATATCTGAGGTTACTGATATTTCTCCCAGCAATCTTGATTACCACTAGATAATTTTAGAACATTTTCATCACCCCAAAAGGAAATCCTTTACCCATCAGTGGCCATTTTTCCTCCCCCCTGACAATTCACTGAGCCCCTGACAACCACTAATCTACTTTCTATCTCTATAGACTTGCCTGTTTGATAAATGTATTTCATGTTTATGAAATCTATTCCATTTGCAGAAATGGCCAAGCTGATGATCTTAAAAGTCATGGAAAATCAAGAGACCCAGAACAGCCAAAATATCTTTAAAAAGTACAATATGTGACATTTCATGCCTGGTTTCTTTCACTTAGCATAATGCTTTCATCTGTATGTCAATATTTTTGTTATAGTTGTTGTTTAGTCATTAAGTCATGTCCGACTCTTTGTAATCCCCTGGATTTTCTTCTAAAAGTTTTATGGTTTCAGCTCTGTAGGACATTGATCCATTTTTAGTTGATGTTTGTGTATTGTGTGTGGTAGATGTCCAACTTTATTCTTTTGCCCATGAACATCTTGCTGTCCAAGATCATTTGTTGAAGGGGCTATTCTTTCCTGAAAGAATGGCCTTGGCATTCTTGTTGAAAATCAGTTGGCTATAGATATATAGGTTTATTTCTAGTATATAAACCAGACAGTACAGGTATTGGTTTACTTATCCAACTGATCTATATGTTTAGCTTTGTTCCAAATATCATTGTTTTGGCTATTGTATCTTTGCTTCCTGCAGTGAAAGCACAGAATCCTAACCACTGGACCACCAGGGAATTCTTTGTAGTAAGTTTGAAACTGGGAAACATGTGTTCTTTAATTTTATTTTTTTCCAATGTTACTTTGGCTGCTCTGGGTCCCTTGCGTTTCCATTTGAGTCTTAGGACTATCAGTTCATCCATTTCTGCAAAACAAGATAGCTTGATTATGAAAGGGATTGTGTTGAATCTGTAGATCAGTTTGGGGAGTTTTGTCACCTTATAATAGTAAGTCTTCTGATTCATGACTTCAGGATGTATTTCAATTAATTTAGGTGTTTTTAAAGTTTTTAAATGATGTTCTGTAGTTTTCAGTGTATGATTTTTGCACTTCTTTTATTAAGTTCATTCTAGAGTATTTTTCTTATTATTATTAATTAAAACTTTTTAAAAAATAAATTTAATATTTAAACTTTATTGGGCAATAATTGCTTTATAGAATTTTGTTGTTTTCTGTCAAACATCAACATGAATCAGCCATAGGTATACATATATCCCCTCCCTTTTGAACCTCTCTCCCATCTCCCTCCCCATCCCACCCTTCCAGGTTGATACAAAGCCCCTGTTTGAGTTTCCTGAGTCATACAGCAAATTCCTGTTGGCTATCTATTTTACATATGGTAATGTAAGTTTCCATGTTACCCTTTCCATACATCTCACCGTCTCCTTCCCTCTGGCCATGTCCATAAGTCTATTCTCTATGTCTGTTTCTCCATTGCTGCCCTGTAAATAAATTCTTCAGTACCATTTTTCTAGATTCCATATATGTGTGTTAGAATACAATATTTATCTTTCTCTTTCTGACTCACTTCACTGTATATAATATAATAGGTTCTAGGTTCATCTACCTCATCAGAACTGATTCAAATGCATTCCTTTTTATGGCTGAATAATATTCCATTGTGTATGTGTATCACAACTTCTTTATCCATTCATCTGTGGATGGACATCTAGGTTGCTTTCATGTTCTAGCTATTGTAAATAGTGCTGCAATGAACAATGGGATACGTGTGTTTTTTCAATTTTGGTTTCCTCAGGATATATGCCTAGGAGTGGGATTGCTGGGTCATATGGTGGTTTTTTTCCTAGTTTTTTAAGGAATCTCCATACCATCTTCCATAATGGCTGTATCAGTTTACATTCCCACCAACAGTGCAAGAGTGTTCCTTTTTCTCCACACCCTCTCCAGCATTTATTGTTTGTAGACTTTTTGATGAGGGCCATTTTGACTGGTATGAGGTGATATCTCATTGTAGTTTTGATTTGTATTTCTTTAATAATGAGCGATGTTGAACATCTTTTCTTGTGTTTGTTAGCCATGTGTATGTCTTCTTTGGAGAAATGTCTGTTTAAGTCTTTTTCCCACTTTTTGATTGGGTTGTTTGTTTTTCTGGGATTGAGTTGTATGAGCTGCTTGTATATTTTGGAAATTAATCCTCTGTAAGTTGTTTCATTTGCTATTATTTTTTCCCATTTTGAGGGTTGTCTTTTACCTTGCTTATAGTTTCCTTTGCTGTGCAAAAGCTTTTAAGTTTAATCAGGTCCCACTTGTTTACTTTTGTTTTTATTTCCAGTACTTTAGGAGGTGGGCCACAGAGGATCTTGCTTTGATTTGTCATCGAGTGTTCTGCCTATGTTTTCCTCTAAGAGTTTTATAGTTTCTTGTCTTACATTTAGGTCTTTAATCCATTTTGAGTTTATCTTTGTGTATGGTGTTAGGAAGTGTTCTAATTTCATTCTTTTACATGTAGCTGTCCAGTTTTCCCAGCATTGTTTACTGACAAGACTGTCTTTGCCCCATTGTATATTCTTGCCTCATTTGTTAAAAATAAGGTACCCTTAAGTGCATGGGTTTATTTCTGGACTTTCTATTTTGTTCCTCTGGTCTATATTTCTGTTTTTGTGCCAGTACCATACTGTCTTGATGACTTGTAGTATAATCTGAAGTTGGGAAGGTTGATTCCTCCAGCTCTTAAAGTCAATTTTATGTAATATTAATATAGGATTCCAGCTCTTTTTTTGTTACTCATTGCATACTATATAATTTTTCCATTTTTAAACTTTTAATGTATTTGTGTCTTTGAATAAAATGTCTCTTGTAGGCACAATATAATTGGATCACTAAAAAAATCCAGTGAGTTTTATTGGAATGTTTAGTCCATTTACATTTAATATAATTACTGCTAAGTTAGGATTTATGCTGGCTCAGGCTCCCATGGTAAAGCATCTGCCTGCATTGTGGGAGACCAGGTTCGATTCCTGGGTCGGGAAGATCCCCTGGAGGAGGAAATGGTAACCCACTCCAGTATTCTTGCCTGGAGAATTCCAAGGACAGAGAAGCCTGGTAGGCTACAGTCCACAGCGTCACAAAGAGTCGGACACGACTTCACTTTCACTTTCTTTCACTTTCTATACATCTTATATCCTTTCTGTTCCTCTAATTTCTCTATTGCCTACTTTGTACTAAGTAGATAGATTCTAGTATCCCATTTAAATTCTCTTGCTGTTGTTTCTTTTACTAAGTTTTATGGATTATCATGTATGGATGTCAGAGTTGGACTGTGAAGAAAGCTGAGCACTGAAGAATTGACGCTTTTGAACTGTGGTGTTGGAGAAGACTCTTGAGAGTCCCTTGGACAGCAAGGAAATCCAACCAGTCCATCCTAAAGAGGTCAGTCCTGGTGTTGATTGGAAGGACTGATGTTGAAGCTGAAACTCCAATACTTTGGCCACCTGATACAAAGAATTGACTCATTGGAAAAGACTCTGATGCTGGGAGGGATTGGGGGCAGGAGGAGAAAGGGACAACAGAGGATGGGATGGCTGGATGGCATCACTGACTCGATGGATGTGAGTTTGGGTAAACTCTGGGAGTTGGTGATGGACAGGGAGGCCTGGTGTGCTGTGATTCATGGGGTTGCAAAGAGTCGGACACAGCTGAGCGACTGAACTGAACTGATGCATTATTTTATTAGAAGTTGCTCTGAGGATTACAATTAACATCTTAGCATAAAACAATCTAATTTTTATTAATAACCAGCTTACTTTTCACAGTATATAAAACCTGCTGATGGATTATATTTAATGTAATATTATTCTTTCAAAACACATGAATTGTTAAATATGATTTGTTTTTATATTCTTTTAACATTTCTTATATAATTCCATTCAAGTCATGTATGTCTTGCCTCAAAGAACTTTTAATTTAGTTGAGGAAAAAACACAGATATATGTCAAGTCCAGTGACAATGAAATATTTAAATATTAATTCAAGACAATAACAGACATGAGTAACAACTAATTTATTGGCCTACAGTTGTACACCTACACATGTCTAGATAGGAAATGTGTAGTGGCTTAATAATAGGACCTTTCAGGAAAATCAGTGTTGGTGTGAGATGATCAAAGAAGACTTTAAGGAGCTGGAATTTGGTCTAGTAGGTGTGGAGGTGTACAAACCCACTGAAATGTGAGCAGAATGAATGGGAAGTCTCTAAGCTGTCTTCTGTCTTTTCAGGGAAACAGGGGATGAGGCTATCTGTTTACTGATTGTCTGTAGCACCCAGAACATTGCCTGACACACTATAGGTGCTCAGTAAATATTGAACAGATGACAAAATGAGTGAATTTGGCTGAATACATCAGTTAGGGGTGTAACTGTAACCTTGGAAGAGAGATGATACATTCTGAAACATCACCTTTAGACTATTTGCTAGGTAATTGATAAGAGGGAAATAGTCTATTCATTTTCAATTATTAGGGACACTGGAAAATTTTCACTTTTACTTAAAATCTGTACTCTAAACTCTTTTCTGGGAGTTTAGAGAAATTGAAGGTAGATACTTTTGTGTCTGTACATTTCAGTGATAGAAGAATGGGCTGACAAAAGTTCTGCAAATATTGAGAAGAGAGATAATAAGAAATATGTGGGAACATTGCTTTGAAACATCTGAAATGGCTCTATTATTACTTTCCTTTCTTTAATTCACTTTCTAGTCCTTGACTCTCCAGGGTCATCAGCAGAAGAAAACTTCAATTGTTCCAGCAAATATCAGCAAAAATACATGAATAGAGTTTATTTTTAAGGGTTTGAAGATTTTATGTTAACTCTTTAATTAGATAAATCTTATATATTTATAGATTTTATGTTGTATAAATCTTTGGTTAAGGTTAACTTAAGGTTAACTTAAAGTTAACCTTAAAGAAACTTGCTTCATCCTTTGATTTCTTGGCCACTGGAGAAAGGAATCTAGCTAAAGGCTAAGAGTTGAGGTTAAATTTCTCTTTAACTGACAAAGTTCTGTCTAGTCAAAACTATGGTTTTTCCAGTAGTCATGTATGGATGTGAGAGTTGGCCTATAAAGAAAGATGAGCACCAAAGAATTGAAGTTTTTGAACTGGGGTGTTGGAGAAGACTCTTGAGAGTCCCTTGGACTGCAAGGAGATCAAACCAGTCAATCCTAAAGAAAGTCAATCCTGAATATTCATTAGAAGGACTGATGTTGAAGCTGAAACTCCAATACTTTGGCCACTTGATGCGAAGAACTGAGTCATTTGAAAAGACCCTGATGCTGGGAAATATTGAAGGCGGGAGGAGATGGGGTCGACAGAGGATGAGATGGCTGGATGGCATCACTGACTCGATGGACATGAGTTTGAGCAGGCTCCGGGAGTTGGTGATGGACAGGGAAGCCTGGTGTGCTGCAGTCCATGGGGTCGCAAAGAGTGGGAGTGACTGAGTGACTGAACTGAACTGAACTGCATTTGCAAAGCCAGTAGAGGGTGCAGTGTACCTATCCTTTGATTTCTGGGATTGCAAATTAAGTGCATAGGTTGGATACTCCTCAAATAGCCTGGATAAACAAGACTTCATT
This sequence comes from Redunca redunca, assembly GCA_006410935.1. Lineage (NCBI taxonomy): Eukaryota > Metazoa > Chordata > Mammalia > Artiodactyla > Bovidae > Redunca > Redunca redunca. The sequence goes on along the minus strand of SJYQ01000184.1, from coordinate 891,188 downwards.
TCATCTAGAGAGAAAGGAGCATGGGACTATGATTTGGTCTTTGGTGATCTTGATTTTGTGTTCAGGAATTAGCAGATATATAGAATTGTTTTATTACCATTGGAGAATGCTGAGGAGGGTGCTTTATGAAGACTGTTTTTCTGTTTTGCTTCCCTGGTGAAAAGTCATTTGAGCGTTTTGTACCAAGTCCGCAAAAAACTGGCCTGATTAAACTCATCAACCAGATTAGATTCTGGGTATCCAGGATTGCTTGCGTAATGGGTTGGGCATTTTTGCTAATCCTTGAAATCTTTGATGTGGCTGCTGACTGGGAGCTGGGATGCATTCTTGCCCTCTGGCTCATCAGCTTCCATTCCGTGAGTCTCCAGTGTCTGTGCTACTTTATCTCCACAGCTGACTTAGCAGAGATAGGACACCTCCTGTTCTCTCCTTTCTTGCCTGACTCACTCCCACAGTGTTATTCTCCCCTAGCAACAGGGCGGTGGGCTGAGCAAATGAAGCAGCCTCCCACCTCCCCACCACTTGCCAGCTCACCCCCTTCTGAAGCCGTCTGTTTATGCAACATTTTGCTCATTCTTTCTCCATCAGATTCTCCCAGTTTCCAGGTACTTATTCAGAGGGGTTCATGTGAGGGATTTTCTTTTGCTTTGCTTATCTTTCAGCATGGAAATGAATGCAGTAATAGTATTATCAGTCCATCTTTTTTAGCATTTCTTGAGGATCTTATGCTTTTGACATTCACTTTTTGTCTTGTGATATCTCTTGTATTTCTTGAGCAGGTGTTTAAATCTCTCCTTTTAATTTATCTTTTTTTTTTTTTCTGGTTTATGCTGTCTCTCTGCATCCAGCTAGAAGGTGAATTGATACTTGTGGCTGAAAAGAAGCTTTTTTGACCTAGGATCTTGGTCTTCTACATGAGAGCTAAGGCCTTTCTCATTTGGCTAAAAATATTTCGGAGAAAAAAATATAGAAATTCAATGCTAATCAGTAATTCTGTCCTCTACCCTTTAGAGAAAAGGGATTTGTACTTTTGGGGATCAATCCCTTTTGACAGGTTTTGGTAAATGTTTAACTCCAATAATATGTTAACATTTTCAGAGTTGATCCAGGTTAAAAAGTAAGTAGACTCTGTTTTGTTCTCTTTCTTCTTGGTTTTTTCTCACCATCACCTTTAGCCACTGCCCCTCTCCCATTTCTTTCTCCTACCAGGTCAGAATCTGCCCTCTGCTTGTTTCAGGTCAGTATGCTTGCAAGAATTCCAGTTTACTGCTTGGTTAATCACTAATCACTCTCATGTGACATGCTTTGTGAGATAGACCAACTGTTGGCTATTCTCAAAGTATAGCTGTAGTGACAGAATCATTACAAATGTCTTTGGCTACTGTATTCAGAAAATGTCTTAAATATATAAGAATTTAGAAAGCAGCTTTATCCTTTAAAGCAGTTTTACTCAATACTGCAGTTGGCTCAGAGATCAAGAAGGGATCTGAGTCTGTCTAATCTGTCTAATCCTCAGCACCAGGATTGTGATGGGAAAGTTAAGGTGTTTGTTTGCTTGTTTTTTCTTTTTTTGGCCATGCCGCATGACTTGTGGGATCTTAGTTCTCTGATCAGGGATTGAACTGAGGCCCTGGCAGTGAAAGCACTGAATCTTAACCACTGGACCACCAAAAAAATTCCTGGAAAAGTTCAGTTTTGAGAGTTGCTGAAGTGAGATAGGTTTGGAGAAGGACAGAAAATTAGAGGTTAAGGTTATCATAATAGAGGTGGAAGAACTGGGACAGAGAACTCAGAATGAGGGACCATATTTTGTGAGGACTCCAGGTATGTCTTGTGTCAAAAGGAAATAAAGGCAGAGGGTTGTAGAGAGTGAGGATTAAAAACAAAGTTACCATGTCTAAAGAGTCATTACTGTCGACTTGGGAGTTTCAGTTCGGTGAAGGAAATTCATCATTCTACTCTGAGATATAGAACTCTTACTGCCTTAGTTATTATTTTGTCTGATGTTTATATAGCTGCTGCTGCTGCTGCTAAGTCGCTTCAGTCGTGTCCGACTCTGTGCGACCCCATAGATGGCAGCCCACCAGGCTTCCCCGTCCCTGGTATTCTCCAGGCAAGAACACTGGAGTGGGTTGCCATTTCCTTCTCCAATGCATGAAAGTGAAAAGTCAAAGTGAAGTTGCTCAGTCATGTCCGACTTAGCGACCCCATGGACTGCAGCCTACCAGGCTCCTCCATCCATGGGGTTTTCCAGGCAAGAGTACTGGAGTGGGGTGCCATTGCCTTCTTAGTTATTATTTTGTCTGATGTTTATATAGCTACTTTAGCTTTTGCTTGTTGTATGTATACTTAGTATATATATTTCCAGGCTTATCAAACTTTTATTTTAGGTGCATCACTTACAAACTGTATAACATGACTTCTGATTTTTTTTTTTTTAAGTCAGTTTTGTTTTCATTTAGTCCATTTAGCTTTACTGTTTTGTCTCTTTTCCCCCTAACTCTCCCTCCTTTCCTTTTTGACATCTTTTCAATTTAGTTGTTTTATTTTTATTTTTTAATTTTTAAATCAAAGTTTAGTTGATCTACAAGTAGTGTTAGTTTCAGATGTACAGCAAAGTGGTTCAGTTATATAGTTTCTTTTTCAGATTCTTTTCTAGGTAACTATAAAATACTGAGAATAGTTCTCTGTTTTATATAGTAAGTCCTTGTTGGTTATCTATTTTACTCCTATAGGAGTGTGTATATGTTAATCCCAAACTCCTATTTATTTCTTCCCCTTTCCCCTTTAGTATTCCACGTATAAGCAATATCATATGACATTCATCTTTCTCTGTTTGGCTTACTTCACTTCATTTGATAATCTCTAGGTCCAAAAAACAAAAAAATTCAACCAGAAAATGGGCAGAAGATCTAAATAGATGTTTCTCCAAAGAAGACATACAGATGGCCAAAGGACACATGAAAAGATGTTCAACATCACTAATTATTAGAGAAATGCAAATCAAAACTACAATCAGTTATCACCTCACACTGGTCAGAATGACCATTAGCAAAAGTTTACTAATAATAAGTTCTGGAGAGGGTGTGGAGAAAAAGAAACACTTCTACGCTTTGGGTGGAAAAGTAAATTGGTACCAACTATGGAGAACAGTAGGCAGTTTCCTTGAAAAAGTAAAAATAGAGCTACCATGTGATCCTGAAATCCCACTCTTGGGCATATATCTGGAGAGAAACATGATTTGTAAAGATATAGATATGTGCATCCTAATGTTTGTTGCAGCACTGTTTACAATAGCTAAGACATGTATGCAACCTAAACGTCCATCATCTGGTTATTTGAATGAATGAATAAAGAAAATATGGTATATGTATATTGGAATGGAATACAGTAGACTATTAATCATAAGAAAGAATGAAATAATTCCATCTGCAATGACATGGATGTTTGTTTTTGAATTTTTTTCTAATTCTGTTTTTGTTTGCAAGTTATGTCTTCTCTATTTTTATGTCACTATCAAAGCTACTTTAATGTATATGCTTATGAAAGTTTAAATTAATCAGTATCCTTATTATTCTCTGATAAAAGAGACCTCAGAATGCTTAAACTCCATTCTCCTTCCTCTTTATATACTACTGCAGTTGTATTTTATCTCTAGAATATTTTCTGCCACAAACCAGAGTATTATCATTGGTTTAGACAGAGAATTTTAAAAAATTTACTTGCCTATTTACTACTATAATATCTCTACTCACCATTTGTTTTTACATTAAATCCTTTTGATGTTAGACAATTCTCTTGTCTGAAGTATAATCCTTATAATGTTTCAGTTATCTGAAAATGTCTTTATTGTACCTCATTCTTGAAAAGTATTTTTCTAGCATTTTATTATGAAGATTTTCAAACATACAGCAAAGTTGAAAGAGTGTTGTAGTGAATACCCATATACTTACCTAGATTCTACCATTATTATTTGAAAAGGATATTTACTGGAAATAGAGTTCCAGTTTGCTGGTTATTATCTTTCTTTCAGTGGCTTTTATTCTGACTTCCAGTGGCTGGATATAATAAAGTTAGTCATCAACCCTAATGCCAATTCTCTGTAGATCTATCTACCTTCTGTGGCTGTTTTTAAAAATTCTTTTCATCTCGACATTGTTCAGTGATGAGTCTAGTGTGTGTTTGCTTGAGTTTCACTGAGCACCATGATCTGAAGACTGATATCTGTCAGCAATTCTGAAAAATCTTATCTCTTTAAATATAATTTCTTCTTTATTCTCACTAGTAATTCCTTCTGTAGGTACTTTAAGCTGACTCCTCCATTTAAGATTCTTTGGACTGTCTAAAGCACTAAGAATTAGTCCTGCAAACCCCACTGAGGACCACCTAGTGAGTCTCGCTCCCAGGAGAGTTTTCCCTTCTCTCCCTTTCCTTAGCTTCAAAGATGGGGTGGGAAGGTTTACATGCTGTCCTCTTCCTGTGTGGTAGAGTTTAGCTCTTTTTCAGTCTCACTAGGTAGGTGATACCCTGTGGGGCCTCAACTTTATGCAGGGATCTTCTGTCACATTCTTCACCTTGGCAGAACTTGGGCTTCACCACGTCTCTCTCTGCACCACTATCCTCCTAGAAGACACAAAAAGGGAAACTCAGTGGCTCTAGGAATGCACCAGAAACTTCAGGTAATGGCAGAAGTTACTTTTCCCTCTTCCTCAGAATTGGTACAAGTTAAGTAACTCACACATAGAGATTCTGGGTGGACCTGCCTGGATAAAATAGGCAAAAGCATCATGACTCATTTCAATGCGTGATGATTAGAAAATTAAATCCAAGGAAAGCTTCTTCCAATCAAATGAGGGACCATCTGTGGACAAAGATTCTCGGATTTAACTCTCAATTACTTGACCTCATCAATGGTGATGAGGAAAACATAACTTTTAAAAATGATCACTAATGCAGAGATTACAAATAATCATTCATACAGCAAAACAGGGGCTTCCCAGGTGGTAAAGAATCAGCTTGCCATTGCAAGAGATGTAAGAGACGCAGGTATGATCCCTGGGTCGGGAAGATCCCCTGGAGGAGTGCACAGCAACCCACTATAACATTCTTGCCTGGAAAATCCCATGGACAGAGGAGCCTGGCAGGCTACAGTCCATAGGATAGCAAAGAGTCAAACACAACTGAAATGACTTAGCATGCATGCACGGAGAAATGGGGCTCCATAAATACCAGGTTAATTTGAAGTGTTCATTTCTATTCTAGGTAAGCTTTCTAAGCATATGGAAACTTCTTTTTTTCATATCAAGTTGTTTTTTGGGGAACCAGATGTAATCTAAGGACTTTTTTTCATTCTAATTGTTACAACTGTGTTTATACTAGCTAAAACTATGCATGTTATTTATAGCAGAGGTTATATGTGTCACTTTATCAATCACCATCAATACTTGATAGTTTCTGTAAATATTTCAGGATGTAAATTAAATATCCCTTGCCACTTGACTACATTTCTTTTCGTAGCTTATGCCAACTATGTTTTGACCATATCTAAAAAACTTATGCTGTAATTTGTTCTTTTGGAATATATTAGGTATACTTTGGCAGTTAATGGAAAGAGATATGCTTCATGAAGATTTAAGTATTTACATTCTTATATCATCTTAATATATGACTCAATGGAAACACACATATGTACAAAGAAGAACTGTAAATGGGTCTATGCTTTTTACATTAGGAGAGTAAAGCAAATGATGAAAGTCTACTACAGTGCTGTGTTGCTATTTATACTTCCTAAATCATGTAACTAGTGGATTTCAGCTACATTTCTCATGTAACAAGTTGGTAATTATGAAAACAATGGAAACAGTGACAGACTTTAATTTTTGGGGCTCTAACATCACCGCAGATGGTGACTGCAGCCATAAAATTAAAAGACACTTGGTCCTTGGTAGAAAAGCTATGACAAATCTAGACAGTATATTAAAAAGCAGAGATATTTCTTTGCCAACAAAGGTCCATATAGTCAAAGCTATGATTTTTCCAATAGTTGTATATGGATGTGAAAGGTGGACCATAAAGAAGGCTGAGAGCCAAAGAATTGATGCTTTCAAACTGTGGTGTTGGAGAAGACTCTTGAGAGTCCCTTGGACTGCAAGGAGATCAAACCAGTCCATCCTAAAGGAAATCAACCCTGAATATTCATTGGAAGGACTGATGTTGAAGCTCCATTACTTTGGACACCTGATGCAAAGAGCTGACTCACTGGAAAAGACCCTGATGCTGGGAAAGGTTGAAGGCAGGAGGAGAAGGGGACAACAGAGGATGAGATGGTTGGATAGTCTCACTGACTCCATGGACATGAGTTTAAGCAAGCTCCGGGAGAGGTGAAGGATAGGGAAGCCTGATGTGTTGCAGTCCATGGGGTCGCAAAGAGTTGGACACGACTGAGCAACTGAACAACAACAATTATTTTTATAACCATTATTGTTTGGCTACAAACACAGTTTGGCAGTAATATTTTTTTGAATGGTTTGTATATTTAACATTAGATAATTCTTACCATCTTTTACTGTTTCATCTTGTGGGCTATCATCCTTGTAAACATGTTCAATAAAAGTGAGAAGCAAATATGCGAACAAACATATGAAACTCATTGAACAAAGTGAAGCTCTTAAAACATTTACAAATCTCTTAACGATATCCAATTTATTATCAGAGAACCATTTAGACATTGGGCAATATGACTGAATAAGTAATTTGAGCACTGTGTATTATTTTAGATATAATTTCTCACATGTGAGCCATGTGTTTTCAAATTTTACTTTTAAATAAATGTTTCTGCTCACTGGAATTTAAGCTCCATGACAGGGACTTTGTTTTGTTCACCATTAATTTCTAGTTGAGGACATAATTGTCACCAACATCTTTTTCAATGAACAAGTTAATACATAATTAAAACTAATTGATAGTGAAAAATATTTTTGTAAACAGAAGAAATCAACTGTGGTCTTAATTTCAGTCAGTATGTCTTCAAGACTATTAATATTTATTTAACATGTTTTGTGACTACTGGCTTAGGTGCATAGAAATCTAAAGCAAGTGTATTTTCTTGGTGTATTGTTCTTTTTATCATTACATAAAGACTTTCTTTGGGGAAAGAAATAGCAACCCACTCCCATATTCTTGCCTGGAGAGTTCCATGGATAGAGGAGCCTGGTGAGCTACAGTCTATGGGGTCGCAACGAGTCGTGACCGAGAGGCTAACACTTTCACTTTCAAAGACTCTTCCTGTGAAATCATGTCTTTTTTGATGTTAGTTTCTGTCTGATATTGCTATACTGGTTTCTTCCTGCCCTTGTCCCCTCTCCTTTCCACCTTCTCTCCCTCTCTCCTCCCCTTTCTTTCCCTTTACCTGTTCTTCCTTCTCTTTCCTTCTCCTCTCCTCCTCTTCTTCCTCATCCTCATCTTCCTCTTCTTTCTAAGTATTTGCCTGGTGTATCTTCTTTCATCCTCTTATTAATTTATTCTTGACATTTTTGAGCCATTGTAGATATGTTTATATAAAGCACATGGCTGGGTTTTGCTGGTCTGTTCTTTAAAATCTTGTCTGGGAATCTTCTCCTTTATAGGGTTATTTGTTTCATTACACAGTTGCTTTGATTACTAGGACATTGGGCTTATGTGTCTATATCTCGTGGCTTTTATTTTTGCTTTCACTTTCTGCTTTCTTAACTTGGGGCTTCCCTGGTGGCTCAGAGGGTAAAGAGTCTGCCTGCAATGTGGGGGACCAGGTTCGATCCCTAGATTGGGAAGATTCTCTGGAGAAGGAAATGGCAACCCACTCCAGTATTCTTGCCTGGAGAATCCCCATGGACAGAGAAGCCTGGTGGGCTATAGTCCATAGGGTCGCAGAGTTGGACACGACTGAACGACTTCACTTTCTTTTCCTAACTTATCTTGGAAAGACTGAGTTTTCTTTATTCCTATCCCCCATTCCAGCTACCAGTTTGGAAGTTCTATATTTTATTTCTGACCTTTAAAGAGTCAATTTTAAAACATCTTAACATCAACACATGACTTAATATGATTTAATATTAATTAGTAGCTTTATGCTCATACTCTTAGATACATATTAGCTTTCTCCTTTCATTCCAACTTCCATGGTTATCTTATTATTTTTTAAATAATATTTTTATTTATTGTTGTTTAGTAACTAAGTCCTGTGCAACTCTTTTGCGACCCCATGGACTGTAGCCCACCACGTTCCTCTGTTCTTGGGATTTTCCAGGCAAGAATAGTGAAGTGTGTTGCCATTTCCTTCACCAGAGGATCTTGCCGACCCAGGGATGGAACTTGAGTCTCCTGCACTGCAGATATATTCTTTGCACTGAGTCACCCTTTATTAGTCAATGTTTGTTTAGATTTACAAATAATTGCTCATTAATGCTTCACTTTTCTTCTTGAAGCATATGTCTTTTAGTTTGAATCATAAGAAATTGTCATTTTTGTGCATCAAAAATGGCTGAATATCAGACATTTCATGTGGTTCAATCTAATAGTCATTTCTTGGAAAAATTGTGGGCAGTAAACTTTCTCAATTTAAAAATGTTTTCATTTCACGATCACTTCTGTATAGTTTAGCTGTGTGTATCCCCTGCTGCTGCTGCTTAGTCACTTCAGTTGTATTCGACTCTGTGTGACCCTATGGGCTATAGCCCGCCAGGCTCCTCTGTCCATGGGGATTCTCCAGGCAAGAAAACTGGAGTGGGTAGCCATGCCTTCCTCCAGGGGATCTTCCCACCCAGGGATTGAACCTGCGTTTCCTGCACTGCAGGCAGATTCTTTACCACTGAGCCACCAGGGAAGCCATGTGTATCCTCTGCTTGGGTTATTTTCCCTCATTGCTTCAAGATGTCTCATTGCCTTCTGGAATCATCATTGCTAATACGAAGTCTACTGTCATTCTAATCACCATTTACTTATAGATAACTTGTCTTTACTGTTTTATTCCTTTATAATTGAAATTTGGAAAGTTTTCTATAACATATCTGGGTGTGGATATTTTTGTTTTTAACTTCAAAGAGTTTGCCCTTCTTTTCTAGATGTTTTAAGCCATATATATTTTTTTTCTTTAAGTTGGCCTATTCATTTTCTGTTTCTAATCTTTTCCTTATGGTTTTTGATCCTTTATTATCTCCTTTAAGTATCTTATTATACTTCCTCGCAGTCCCTTTCATACTGTATATAATCTATATTTTGGGAGTGCTTAATTTTCCTATTGACTGCATTTTCTTAATCCCTTCTATTGTGTCTTGATTTCTCACTGAACTTATAAATGATTTTCAGCTATGGTAACTTCCCCACCTCCNATTTTTTAGTGGAGATAGCTCATTTTTAAAATAAATGATAAATTTGGGTTAATTAATCCTACTGTTTGTACTAAGTATATTTTATTTATTGAGTCTTTTGAGAATTGACAATTTGTTCTATTTTTATGAAAATAGAACATCTTTATATAAAGTAGAAGCAATAGGTAAGTAGAGTAACTTTTATAGCATAGCAGAACATTCACTGTAGATGCACACACACACACACAGCCATGCCATGCCATCGATGTCATTTTCATTTACTTTTTGTTTTTTCTGGCAACAGTGGAACATGCCCTGACAACCCACCTTCCATTATAAATATTTTAAAAACTAGGCAGGAGAGAGTCATCCCTTAACCACAGTCATATAATGTAATGAAGGATACACACAGCTGCAGCAACACTCTGTAATTACTTAATTTGTTTTTGACAGCCCCCATTTGCAGAGGTGAGGAAAGTATGAACCACACATGAGTAAGGATTTTACGTACACCCGAATTTGTCAGTTGTGAATATTCACACATTTTCTTGGAAAATGACACAAATTATGGGGCAGGAAATAAAAACCAACGTCACCCTTTTCCCAGCAGAGAAAGAGCTCAAGATGATGTTTGCTGTCAGTGAAAAGTTGAAGCAAAAACTCAAGCCAGAGTCTCCTCACCAAGAAGTAAATTAGCCAGCACTTTCCAGCTTGTGGCATTAGAGTGGGAGTGGGAGTTAAGAATGTAAGTCTTGCTCATTAGATGGAAGAGCTTATTTTAATGTTTAAATGGAGCCTAGAACAGGCCACCGTATTTATCCCAAGTAACTTTCATAATAGTTATGTGTTGAGTGGTGTAATGATTCTTTCTGTGGGTTTTGTAACTCAACCATGGGCATTCAGAGTGATCCCCATTATGCACTTCTTAGGTAACCAGTGTTGACCTACATAGGAGGGAGGTTGATGCGGCTGTGGGATGTTTCCTGGATCCCCGGAGACATGTCCTGAGTTGTCTGGAACTGAACACTGTACAGGGACTGGTCTTGAAGTGGAATTAGGGCAAGATGAAACCCAATGATCAGAGATAAGTGACTGAGATCTGATCTCTTTTGAGGAGTATGAGAAGTCTCCTCCTACAGCAGCTGGGAGTTGGAGTGGTGATCCAAAACAACAAAATCAAACAGTTCTGTAAAGGAATGATGGAAACCTTACAAAGTGGGGAAGACTGAACAATGAAATAATTTGAGTTATCTCAGAGTCATCAGTAGTCAAAAATATGCTTTTTGATGCAGTAGTTGGGCCTGATTAAGAGGATGTCTGTTGCCGGGGTCCAGCCCCGGTGGATCCAGGGAATTCAAAGCATGGACGGCGGGGAAAATACTTATATATATAAGTAATACTTACTTACTTATATAGAAATATAGAAGAGATTAAGAAGAAATAGTATAGTAGGAAAATCAAGTGGAGAAAAGAGGCTGAATAACTTGGTTTACGGGGAAGGCCAATAAAGTTCCAGACAAGGAGCTTGCATCATCTATGTTGGGCTGCCGGCGCCTGCTCGAATAGCGGAGAGTGCCCCACCTTGGGCACTCTCTCTCGAGGATCTTAGGGCCAGGGCAAGTAAGTAGACTTGGTGAGGCGCCCATTCCAGATGGGAATTCAGCCTGAAATTAGAGTAAAGAGGAGAAGGAAGGAGAGGGAAAAGGGGTGAGAGAAAGAGACACAGGGGGAGCCAGATTCCCAAGAAACTAGGCCGAGAGATTAGTCCGAGAAACTGGTCCGTCTGTTTATTGTTCAAGGGGCTATTTATATTTTTGATAATACATGGAGATCAATGGGTAACACAAAGTTACGCAGTGTTAGCAGTTTAGACTCTTATCAAAACCAGGCTTTTCTCTCTGCATACCTGACTGCAAACACAAGTCTTAGGTAATTTACATCATCTTCTGTCAAAAGGGCCAATTAACATTTTACAGCTTTTTTTTCTGATAAGGGTTTGTCAACCAGAAGACTTATTTGTATTGATCTTCCCAAAGTTTGGCGCCGCTCTCAGAAAACACTAAATAAAGTTACATTCTTACATAGGAAAGATACAACAATTTATAACAAGTGAAAGGAGTACAGTGATTTATAACAAAAGAAAAGTAATTAACTCAAAAGTCTAGTGTTGCTAACATCAAAACTACTATATATCTTTTTCCATATCCCATTTACATTGATTAACATCCTCCCAGGTGCCTAAAAGATAAAGAATATGGAGGCCTGGCGGCAATCATTGAATCAACAGTGAAAACCTGTCACCAATATGGTTTTTAACTCTTTAGAAAAGGTTCTGTATCTTTAAGATGCTTTCAAGCTTTGTGCCTCTCCCGGTTGGGGGCTGCAAGCAATTCACATGCTGTAAGGAGTCCGGAGAACTTGTTAGGCAAGTTAGAGAACTACCAGAGGAGGTTTAACTGAAACATCCCTTTCAAATGCAGAAGACCAAAGCTTAGAGATAACTTTTTCCAGAGTGTATCAGAAGAGTAGAAAAGCAGAGAACAAAAGCCGGCAGATTTTTATTTTTCGGGGGGTGGATGCTCAGGAAATTCCAGGGGGAAAACCTGAAGCCTTCACGTCCTTGCATTTGTCAGGCTTCCTTCCACATGACCTTGTCATGGGTGGAATTTCTCACCCTGGCTCCCGGCAGTCTGTCACCTTATGAAGATGGGATAATTAACATCTTACATAAATCAGAGTAAAGAACTGTAATAAAGGGTATATTATTAACATCAGATTGAGAGACTAGGCAGAGCTCTGGAGTTATTTACCTGATAGAAATCTGACCAAGTGGAGTTAAAAATCTGTCTGTGCTTTCCTTGTCTCCAATTTTCTTGGTTCTTTTTGGTAATAGGATTCCAACACATAAAACCATATGCAAATATCATAAGCAGTAATTGAAGGCAGAGTTACATGTGATCTGAGCTTCCCAGGTGGCAAGTGGTAAAGACTCTGCCAGCCAGTGCAGGAGATGCAAGAGACGAGGGTTTGATCCCTGAGTCGGGAAGATCTCCTGAGGAGGAAATGGCAACCCACTCTAGTATTCTTGTCAGAAAAATATCATGGACGGGAGTCTGGTGGGCTATAGTCCATGGGCTTGCAGAGTCGGACATGACTGAGGGACAGCACGCGCATGTGATCTAGTGAGCTCACCATGAAGAAAGTTCTTGGGATGAATTTGGGAAGATTTGTTTCCTGAAGAAGGATGTCATGAGGGGAGAAATTTGAGTTATAAAGAGAGTCACCTTGAAGTTGTAGAGAGCGCCTAGAGATGCTTGTCTGTAATTGCTCCTCTGCCTTTGATCAAAATCATGAAGTTACATATTCACATTATCTTGTACATTCTGTTCAGCAGGCAAGAATTAAGCCAGGGAAGAAGCAGGTATTTCCTCTCAGGTGTCCTGAGTACTTTGGCCCAAGGTCATTTTCATCAGACAGCCTGCGACTAAGGTTGCTTTTTCTGCCCTTCCCAGCACTCCATAGCCTCAGGCTTCCAGAGCAGACCGTGGAGTCAGAATTATGCTTGATCCTGCCTAAAGACAAAGGAGGTGTTTAACAGTAGGGTACTGAAAGTTGTGGGCATCTTTGTCCTTATATCATTTTATTCCAGTTCTCAAAGTCAGTCTCCCAAAGAACACCCTTTTAAGCTATGGTACTTAAGGCAGTACTCACCTTTCTCTACAGTCCTCTCCAAATGTTATTTGATGTTTTCACTAGTGGACACATTTATACATACTTACTTGAACTTTGGAAAGTGATTTTACTTGATAAATCTCAGCACCTTGTCTGTCCTTGGAATTTTCCAGGCAAGAATACTGGAGTGGGTTGCCATCTCCTGCTCCAGGGGATCTTTCCAACCCAGGGATCATGCCTCTCTTGCATCTCCTGCATTGGCAGGCAGATTCTTTACCACCAGCACCACCTGGGAAGCCCTGATGAATCTCAACAGCTTAATATATACCTATAAGGATTGATCTGAAGGCACTGGCAAATAAAAGATGAATGTATTGAAATCAAAGTCCTATGGCCCCTAATTCATTTTTCAAGTTTTTTTTTCCTCTCTCTCACATTATAAACATGTAAACTGACTGCTTACAACTTCAGTTAAGTTCAGTCCAGCCGCTCAGTTGTGTCCGACTCTGCGACCCCATGAACCGCAGCATGCCAGACTTCCCTGTCCATCACCAACTCCCGGAGTTCCCTCAAACTCATGCCCATTGAGTTGATGATGCCATCAAACCATCTCATCCTCTGTCATCCCTTCTCCTGCCCTCAATCTTTCCCAGCATCAGGGTCTTTTCCAATGAGTCAGCTCTTCACATCAGGTGGCCAAAGTATTGGAGTTTCAGCTTTAGCATCACT
>SJYQ01000184.1:854842-876743 GCA_006410935.1 Redunca redunca | reverse complement strand
TTATGTATATATATCAAACATATATATTCATATACCTACATGAAGGTAATTTTTGGTTATTTTTTAAAATTAGGATTACAATATTACAGATTCTGTATATATTATGCTGGATTCTTTTTTGGCCTATGCTTTCATTTTTCTTTGCTGTACCCCAAATTTTCTTTCTTGAAGAAATTCAACAAGTTTCTTTTTTCACTTTACATAACATAGGATTTTCTGTGGGGTATTGAATATAGATCCAAACTCACTTTAAAAAATAAAACTGTAATATTTCATATTACTTAGCTATCACAATTTATTCAGGCAATGGATAGATATTACATAAGAAATGCGTCCTCACTTCTTAGGGGAGAAAAGTGCATTTAAGCTTTGTTCTCAAGGTCCTAACACGTAAGAGGAAAAAGGCAAGAACTTTCCTCTAAACGTTATTTTGTATACACGTATACACTCTCCCAGGGGTGGGGGAGCTTGGTGGGGTGCTGTCTATGGGGTCGCACAGAGTCGAACATGACTGAAGTGACTTAGCAGCAGCAGCATACACTCTTTATACAGGTTTCTTATCTCAAACATTTTAGGAATACTGTTAGATAATTACATAAGCCATGAAACAGTGGTTATTGTGAAAACTGATAATGATTTAAAAATGTAACAGCTAATGTAAATGGTTCATCAGGAAGCTTATTAAATCTTTCATAAAGGTCCATTGTACTTAAAATCTAGTGAAGCTCATTTTGTCTTGGGGCTGTTAGATGAGCAATACACTTGGATATCTCTTACTGTAGTAAATTTAAAAAAGGCAATTTTTGTCCATAAATCCAAACATAATGCACTATGTTTTGGGTTAGCATTTTCTTTCACAATACTTAAATCACTACAAATAACCAGCAGTCAAAGGACTACTTCATGAATCTTTATGTACTGCCACATTACTCAAAGTGGGGTTCCTGAGTGAGAGGGTATGCTTTTTAAATTTTTTAATAGAGTGGCAGATGGCCTTCCCTAAGAGTTAAAGCAATTCATATTACCTTGTTTGCTCAAGCTGTTAATATTACTTTAGAAAGGGACATTAGGGAATATGCTGACTTTAAGCTGCCACCTTTCTAGCTGGCTCCTTATTTTAAAAAATGATATAAATAAATAGCTTAAATTATTCCCATCTGATCTTAATTTGTTCTTGAGATGAGAACTTAGAAATTGTATACAGTCCAAACACAAGTCCCCTTTAGCTCCTGCTCAGACAGATTTTTTTTTAACCCATTTTCTCCAAATTGCTTTAAGAGATGAATGGGACTTGTGGGTTTAGAAGACAAACAGATGAAACAATTGCAAGAGTAGATGTTTCTCTGTTTGGATCACAAGGAGGAAAACACACATTAACTTTCATCACAGCTCTTGATTAGGTAGCTTTTTCAGTTAGGTTTTCTATCTCTGGTGATTTACCTATTGGTGAAGAATAAGTAGAACAATATTATGGGGCTAGAGTGAGATGGGAGGGGAAGAAAATGAAGAAGCAGCAAAGTAAAGAAAGTTAGTTTGAATTCCAAGTTATGATCTCCTATGTGCCTGATGCACTGTGGGATCTAAATGAGTACTTACTGACATTTAGAGGTAGTATAAGACCTCCTTTGCTCCTACATTGAATAAAAGACCTATTTTTAACTGAAAGATGAAGTGATACTCAGCACTTTCTGTGCTGACTCTGGATAGAGGTTTTTTGTTGTGATTCTGCAGAGGATGGGTTAAAAGAAAGAACACATCTAACTGATAAAATATGTGCTCGGTTCTGCAGTCATGTCTGATTCTTTGTGACCCCATGGACTGTACCCCACCAGAATTCTCTGTTCAGGGGATTTTCCAGGCAAGAATACTGGAGTCAGTTGCCATGCCCCCCTCCACAGGATCTTTCTGACCCAGGGAAAGAACCTGTGTCTCCTGTTTGGCAGATGGATTCTTCACCACTGAGCTACCTACAAAGCTGCAACTAGTAAAATGAGACTTGGTTAAAACGTTGGTTTTCACTTAAAAAATTATGTATGGCCTGTTAAATATCAAATGTTTGTGTTTCCTCACGTTCATATGTTGAAGCTCTAATCTCCAGTATGATGTGTATTTGGAAATTGGGCCTTAATTGGGAAGTAATTAGGATCAGATGAGATCATGAAGGTGGGTTCTTGGTCCAAAGAGATTAGTGCTCTTTTAAATAGATACCACAGACTGCCCTCTCTCTCTCACTTCATGCACTTGTAGTGAGCAAAGACCAAATGGAAAAACAGCAAGAAAGAAGCTGTCTATGAGTGAGGAAAAGTGCTCCTATCTGAAACTAAGACTTATCATTGTCTGTGCATGCGTGCATGCTGTTGCTTCAGTCGCGTCCATCTCTTTGCAACCCTATGGACTGTAGCCTACCGGGGTCCTCTGTCCATCAGATTCTTCAGGCAAGAATACTGGAGTGGGTTGCCATGACCTCCTCCAGAGGATCTTCCCAACCCAGGGATGCAACCCAGTTCTCTTATGCCTCCTGCACTGGGAGGTGAGTTCTTTACCACTAGTGCCACCTGGAAAGCCCATCACTGTCTGAAATCATATTATATATTCATGGGTTGATTGTCTATAAGTCTAGAATGTAAACTCCATTGAAGACTTGTTTTTTCTCTTTAGTGTTGTATCCCTGAAACTCACAAATAGTGCCTGGCACATAAGTGTTCAATAAATATTTCTTGAACAAGAGAATGAATTAACTGGAAACCAGACTTATTCCCCAAGTTTGAGTCCTTCTCTCAGACACAAGTCTAATATTCTAAAAGTTCTGAGTAAGATCATTCCCCTATTCTGGCCAGTGTCCACACAGAGATTGTAAATAGCCCATAAACCCTGGGTCTAAATCAAGGAACACTTGCCTGGGATTCCAGGGCTCAATTCTTCATGAGTCCTCTGTCCCCATTGCCCACCTATCTGATCATGGTGGACTCCTTTGTCTATATGGTAGACTTCATCTCACCTCTGTTTCTAGCAGCTGATGCTTGCCTGTGTTTTTCACATCCACCTGATGGTCTCATCCTAGTTTACACTGACTCCCAGCCTAGCCCAGTCGAATCCACTTGATGTTTCCCAAAGAATGGTAGAAAATATGGTATAGATGGTATGTTTTCATTTTTATAATGTGTTTGTGCTTTGATATGGATTATAGTAGGATTCACATATCAAACAAATTTAAGTAAAAAAGATCACATACGGCATGATTTATTTGGTGATGTTGACTTTATTCTACTTGTTTATTTAAACCTACGTATTTTTAAAAAATTATAGACCTATGTATTTTTGCCTGTGCTGGCTTTTCGTTGCTTTGCACGGGCTTTCTCTAGCTGCTATGACAGGGGCTACTCTTCTCTGAAGTGTATGGTTTCTCACTGTGGTGGCTTCTCCGGTTGTGGAGCACAGGCTCTAGGTTCATGGGCTTCAGTGATTGCAGCAAGCAGGCTCAGTAGTCAGGGCACACAGGCTTAGTTGTTCCATGGCATATGGAATCTTCCCTGACTAGGGACAAACCTGTGTCCCCTGCATTGGCAGGCAGACTCTTATCCACTGCACTACCAGGGAAGTCCTATTTAAGCAACTATTGAAGTATAGTTGATTTACAAGTTGTATTAGTTTCAGAGTGATTCAGTTTTATATAGAGATATTCAGATTCTTTTCCCTTAGATTTTTAGATAGTGTCAAGTATAGTTCCCTGTGTTATAGAGTAGGTTCTTATTGGTTATCTGTTTTATATACAGTAATGTGTTTATATTAATTCTAAACTCCTAAGGTATTCCCCCACTTTGGTAACCATAATTTTGTTATGTCTGTGGGACTATTTCTGTTTTGCATATTAGGTCATTTGTATCATTTTTTTTAGAGTCCACATAAAAGTGATAAATAAGCCTTTAGGTCCATACATGTTGTTGCAAATGCCATTATTTCCTTTTTTCATGGTTGGAGTAATAGTCTACATTATAAATAGCATACTGTATGATTCTTTAAAAAGACAAAAAACAGGCTGGAAGAAGCTGATTTATAGGGACAGTAATCAGATCTCTGATTGCCAAAACCTGGGGAAAGGGGTGGGTATGGACAATAAAAATAGGTCCAAGGGAAATTCTGGGATGATAGAAATATGTATCTTGATTGTGGTGATGGTTACACAACTGTGTTTATTAAAATTTATCAAACTCAACACCTTAAATGAGTGAATTTTACTGTATGTAGACTATCTCTCAATAACCTGCCAAAAATCAAATCAAAAGCATTAGTTTGAAGACAATATCCAACGTTCAACTGTAAAGGTGGTATGAAGCAATGGTAAAAGATGGCAAGCAAATGATCAGAAATTGTAAAACAGTATATAAAATGATATTTCAAAACTGGAGCATTGCTTAATATTGCATTAGATCATTACTTAGAGTATTATTGTCTCCCTCTGTTTTATATTTCAACTGTGTATTGAACATCATTTCAGGTCCCAATGGCTTGTCTCTAGCCCCCTACTGCTATAGAACTCTGACCAGTTAAACATATGTGCCACTCAACTGTGTCTTGCTTTGGACAATCAAACCACTTGATTCCTACTGATGTGTACCAACTCACTGGAAAAGACCCTGATGCTGGAAAAGATTGAGGGGAGGAGAAGAGGTTGACAGAGGATGAGAGAGTTAGATAGCATCTCTGACTCAACGCACATGACTTTGAGCAAACTCTAGGAGATAGTGAGGAACAGGGAGGCCTAATGTGATTGCAGCCATGGGGTCACAAAGAGTCAGACAAGACTTCGTGACTGAACACAGCAACAATACATAATGTAGGGCTTCCCAAGAGGCACTAATGGTAAAGAACCTGCCTACCAATGCAGGAGACATGAGACATGGGTTCAATCTCTGGTCAGGAAGATCCCCTGGAGGAGGGCATGGCAACCCACTCCAGTATTCCTGCCTGGAAAATTCCATGGACAGAGGAGCCTGGCAGGATATAGTCCATAGGGTCTCACAGAGTTGGACATGACTTAGCAACTTAGCATGCATGCGTATGTAATATAAAATTTACTTTATTAATTGAGATACAATTGACATATAACTTCATATTAGTTTCAGGTGTACAACATGATAATTTGATATTTGTATATATTGCAAAATGATCACAACAGTAAGTCAGCATCCATCAGCTCACACAATTAATTTTTTTTCTTACAATGAGAACTTTTAAGATCTGCTCTCTTAGTAACTTTCAAACATATAATAGAGTATTATTAGTCACCACATTGTACATGTGGAAGTTTGTACCTTTTGATCACTTTCATGCATTTTGCTCACCTTCCACCTTGCAACCGCCAATCTTTTCTCTGTATTTATGAGTTCAGTTTTTTTTTAATTTCACATTAACAAGATCATACAGTATTTGTCTTTCTATGTCTGACATTTTACTTAGCATAATGCTCTCAAGACCCATCCATATTATTATAAATGGCAGGATTTTCTTCTTTGTTATGGCTGAATAATATTCCTATGTATGTGTGTGTATATCATATTTTAAACCATTTTAAAGTATACAGTTCAGTTGTATCAAATACATTTTTATTATTATGCCAATATCACCACCATCCATCTCCAGAACTTTTCATTTTATACAGCTGAATCCCCATTTACATGAAATAATAACTCTTTATCTTAATCCCCATCCCACACCCCAGTAATGTTTTGTTCATTAACTTTGCCTTGATTACTGCTTTCTGGGTAACCAACACCCAAACTCTGTTCCGTACCCAGTCTGCCTTTGTCCTTTACTAAAATGGAGAATCTAAGAAAAATAGCTTTACTAAGTTGGGACATGAATTATAGTTTTTGTTCCATTATTTCTTCTTTCTTGGACTGATTTCTTCTCCTTTAAAAAATTCATTTAGCACAAGGGTGGGGGTTCTCCTGTGTTTTTGCATATGGTGTGTCCTCTTGAGCATTCGGTTTTGCTCAGTGGGAGAAACTGACCTTATATTAACTTTATATTGAAAAGAACAAGGTTGCTGTATGGGGACAATGCAAATTTTTCATTAATTTTTAAGCTATATGATATTTACAAATGCTGGCTAAGTGCTTCGGGATCTCTAGGGGATATGAATCTACTCTCCTCTATCTGTGGTTTCTTTGGAAAAGTCTGAAAAGACCAGTGTTAAAGCCACCCCTTAGCCTCTTTGGCTTTGGTCTCTTTTAGTAAGTGAACTTGAACATGGTGGTCTTCTGTCCCTTTCCTATGACTTTGAGTGTTCCTGACCTTGCCTTGGCCACTTGGTTCTCACCTCTTGCGTTCTTGACCTTTCTTCTTCTTTTCTGATTCTTTCTGATTCAGATTTTTTTTTTTTTTTTTGCCTGCACCTCACAACTTATTGGGATTTTAGTTCCCTGACAAAGGCTTGAACCCTGGGCCCTCAGTAGTGAGAGCTCGGAATCCTAACCACTGGATCACCAGGGGATCCCTTGGTTTAGATTTTTTATCTCTTAGTTTTTACTGATCTAAACTCTGTTTAAAGTCTCAGCCTAAGGCACCTGGATCCTCCTGACATTTGGGCAAAATGAAAGCGAAGGCTGAAAACCATACAAGACTTTCAGTTCCTTGGACATCATTTCCTCATTCTTGCTTATACTTCTGAGCCTCTTTCTCTCCATGTTTTGGATTATCTCCATGTAGTTATTTTAAATGGCTGTTTCATAGGCAGCCTTTGCATTTCAAAATGTCTCCATACTTTTCTGTTTTGCAGGCAAGCTTTTCTTACTAGGGTTGCTGCCGTATGCTAATTTACTGTCCTTTAACAATAAGATTTCTTGTTTTCCCCAGATTTTTCAAAACCTGAGAATTCAATTTCCAGAAAGACCAAACCACTGCATTTCATCTTGCCTAATTTGTCATTTGGGCAGGCTTCCTGCTGCAAAATCAGCATGAGGGTTTTTTTTGGTATTTTTTTTTTAAAGAAAAAGAAAGCAATATGATTCTTTGGCACACTCACCATGACTTTCCCACCAATCTGATAAAATTCCGCCCCTCCACTCCCCAAAAGCAAATTTTGAGCTAAACTTTCAATTTTTTTTTTTTTTTGGAAACGAGCTTAAACAAATGCACTCAATTTTGGGAAACATCTCTAAGCAAGGCAGGCTGAGCTACATTCCTGCATTTCTCATGCTGTAGTGGGGAAAGTTCATGAATGTAAGCGAATGCTTTTCTAAAGTTATCTGTGAAGGGAAGGGAATAATTACTTCTGTGTGGTTCAAACCTGGGCACCATCCAGGTTCCCCCAATTAGCTGTGAGAACAGTGCCTGCCATTGTGTATCAGGCTTACCTTGAATTCTCTAAGGACTCGTGCTTTTCTGATCACTATGAATATTAGAAATCGGGATCCTACAAGATTCTTCTTTCTTGTCTTGAAGCAAAAGGGGCCCATATGACTACAAGAGAGCTTTTGAGACAAACAACTGCTGTAAGCATTTAATTGACAGGGGTGAAAAGGGAATGGTTATGTCATTTTTAATAGAAAAAAATCAGAAACTTCTGCATTATGAGCGTGGCTGGATATAGATACTTTTTCATGCATGGGGAAAATGTGGGAGTTTTAAAATTATTTTTTCTTTACTTGGGTAGCCCTGTTTTTCAGTTTTACTTGCCCTTCCAAAGTCATATTGGCTTAGGGGTAATAGGAAGATGAAAATAAATCACAAATAGGCTCTACCTCTACAAACTCTGAAAATTCCAGATTCTCAAATTTGTGTTAAATAGTGTTGGAAGAAGTCCACATGGACTCATGTGCTTCCTGGATGCTACCTGGCACCTGCCATTTCCCTCCTTTTCAGGTGTGGTTCACACTGGAAGGGAAAGGCTGTCACTTTTTTGCTTTACCTTTTCTGACCCTGATACCTAGCGTTAAGGCTCTGGTGTCTGTGGAAGGAACATCATTGTTAATCCTTACCTGTAATGACACCACTGCCAATTGGGATGCCTGCTGCAGTGGTGGTGCTTGGCAAATCTCAGGCTAGGGCTGCTGGTGGCTCTTGCTCATGGCGCTCACCTCTGCACAGAGGTAGTTCTGGGAAAGCCATTGACTCCTCTATGCTCTCGATGCCCCGTGGACTGTCTGTGGGTGTTTCTTTCCTTTCAATAAGCCTATCTCAACTTAGGACATGAGGCATGTGTCCTTAAGACTGGAAGGGTAATCTGTGCAACAGGCACATATTTTGTTCAGAAATCATCTTCCTCTCTTATCTGGCTCCTTATTATGGAATGGACCTAGCATCATTAACCTTGCTAATTTCCCCTGTGACTCCTTTGACCCTGGTTCACATAGCCTCTGTTCTCAGTTATGCCTGGGTATGTCTTAGTCTTAGGGTGAGAACAATTGAACTTGCGTAACTGCACGTACTTGACTCCATTCCATGTAGGTGCAATTAGATGAGCTAAGAATGTAGCATTCTGCAAGACCTGTCCAACACAAGGATCAGAATGAGGTCTTTTCCTCACCTACCTAGGCAAGGACAGGCCTATGTTTTGTGTATATGTGGGTGTGGTGAGGTAGAAATTCTAGAGTCC
This sequence comes from Redunca redunca, assembly GCA_006410935.1. Classification (NCBI taxonomy): domain Eukaryota; kingdom Metazoa; phylum Chordata; class Mammalia; order Artiodactyla; family Bovidae; genus Redunca; species Redunca redunca. Next base: position 868,147 of record SJYQ01000184.1, on the reverse strand, counting down.
ATTTCAGCATATCTTTTGCTCCATAACTCTCTAATATATGGTTCCAGTCTAGACCTTTCTCTGTGTCTGATTCTCATCTTCCCTACAAAATGATTCTCCTCTCATGAGCCCTGTTTCCATCAGTGGACCAACAAGTTTCTGTGCTAGAATCACCTTTACATCCTCCAACCCTCCACAACCAAAAACAGTTACCAAATTAAACACTAAACCTCTGATAATTCTAATATTAGTGGAGAGGAATAAAAGGCAAGGACTATGAGACCTCTCAGGAAAAAAGTACTGGACAATAATAATCTCATAGTTGAAACATTGAAGTAATACTCCTGTCTGAATAGGAGGAAAACATTTCCCTTGTGAATATCATGGGATGAAACTAGTCAAAATTCTTTTCCTCTCACTTATTAATATCTTCAGCATTTTGGCCACCAGATGTGAAGAGCTGACTCATTTGAAACGACCCTGATGTTGGGAAAGATTCAAGGCAGGAGGAGAAGGGGATGACAGGATGTAATGGTTAGATGGCATCACCGACTCAATGGACATGAGTTTGGGTAAACTCCAGGAGTTGGTGATGGACAGGGAGGCCTGGTGTGCTGCGGTTCATGGGGTCGCAAAGAGTTGGACACGACTGAGCTACTGAACTGAACTGATTAATGTCTTCTATAGCCAAAACAATGTAGGCTTTATTTTGACTGTATTTTGGACATGGAAAAGAATATATTATCCTAAAAATAAGCATGCTTGAGGAGTACACATTTAGTGAAATTGCTGCAAGTGTGTATGTTTTCCCCTTTAGTGCAAGGTAAGGAAATTACTGTAATTGCTTAGAAAATGGTGACTGTATCCTGTGTTGTATACTTCAATACATTTTATAGGATTTAAAAAGAATTGATGACCCATCTATAAATGTCCCTCAAGTAATTATTCAAGATAGAAGGTAGATCTATTTGCTGATAGCTGTCTAGGTCTGTTGAAGGCAGGAAGGTCTCTGAGCCATCCAGGATTCCCCAGGGTCCTGGGCAGGGGAAAGGAAGCCTCCCATTCAGATGGACTCCTTGTTTTCTGTGACCAGAGACCAAGGGTGATATGGGCTTCATCCTGTCTGTAAGTTCGGGTGAGTATGGAATTGAGTGATGGATGAACCCACTGAGGAAAGCCTTGTCTCATCAGAAACTGTGAATTAACAGTTTAACCAACTGAACATCAAATTCAGCTAGTTAAACATCTAACCAAACTACTTCTAAACTTCTGCTGCAAACCCCGATTGTTCTCTGTAGGTTAGTTTTATATGAGTGCAAATAGCTGCAGAAGATTTCAGATATCTTGGGATGTCTCCTGTTACCTTGAGATATCTATTGTAGAACAAGGTGAAAAGACCCTTTAAGATGTTTAGAAGCTCTTTACTTCTATCTCTCACATTAAAATGGAGCCTTAGGTCCTAAAACTATAATATATTATAATTCATGCTCTGGTTGAAGAGAGAGTTATAATTTTCCAAAAGCAAACTATCTTGAGAGTTCAGTAAGGGGTTCCCTTACTGAAACAATATTTTGCACTTTTCAGTCCTGCAACCAAAGGACTACTGAACATTGATTTATTTACAATGAGGCATTAGTACAAAGCTTAGTTAAGTCAGCACAAATAAATGCTGAGCCAGAGGAGTTTTGGGTATTGGCTTTCCTGCCTAAGAGTTACATGGCTAGACAACTGATTTAAATATGCTCTTTTTTGTCTTTTAGAGTATTTCTCCATTTACTTAGATTTTATTTGATTTTTTTCCCACACTGTTTCATAGTCTTCTGGACATAGATATGTACATATTTTGTTAGATTTATAATTAGGTATTTCATTTTTTGGTGCTATTGTAAATAGTATTTTTAAAAATTTCAGTTCTAAATACCTGGAACCAACATAATATTGTATATCAAATATATTTCAATAAAATTCGTTAGTCAAAAATGTCAATTCTGACTGTTCATTATTAGAGAAAATACACTGATTTTTGTGTATTGACACTGTACTTTGCTATTTTTTTTCTCTGTTCACTGTCATCAAGACATGGGATATTGAATTCATTTCCACTTCCCTCCACCCTCGATGGTACTGCAGATTTCTTTTTATCCTTTTTCCTTAAAATGATTTTTTTGTTGTAAGAATGCGAAAATTTTAATGCACAATACAGTATAGTTATCTATATGAACAATGTTGAACAGCAGATCTTTTGAATTTCTTTGTCTCGCATAACTGAAACTATACCCATCGAACATCAAAGACCTAAAGATTCTGAACTTCAGTGTTTCTTTTTTTTTAGTGTTAATAGGTTTTATTGGAACACAGCTACACACACTAACTTCTACATCATGTATGGCTGCTTTTGCATTGGAATGCAAGCTTTTTTATCCATTTTTATTGAGATGTAACTTACATATAACAGTGTAAGTTTAAGGCATACAACATGATGATTTGATATATGTATACAGTTGTGAAATGATTACCTCAATAAGATTAGTTAGCACTTCCATCTTAGCTCTCAGAAACATATTCATCTTAGCACTTTCTGTCAATATCACCCCTTTGCTCCACCTCTAAACCTCTGACAACCATCATTCTGGTTTCTGCTCTGGTGAGTTTCATTTTTTAAAATTCCACAGGAGTGAGACCAAATAGTATTTGTCTTTCTCTGAGACTTACTCTACTTAGCATATTGCCCTCAAGGTCCATCCACGTTGTCACAAAAGGCAAGCTTTCCTTCTTTTTACTAACTGAATAATATTTCATTGTATTTACAAACCACATCACTTTATCCCTTCATCTGGTGGTGAACACTTGAGTTGTTTCCATGTTTTGCCTGTTGTGAATTATGCTGCAGTGAACATGGAGTGCAGATATTGCTTCAAGAGAGTGATTTCATTTCCTTTGGATATCTACCCAGAAGTGGGATTGCTGGATCAGATTGTAGTGCTCTTTTAGTTTTTTGAAGAACCTCCATGCTGTTCTCCATATAGGCTGCACCAATTTATATTCTTACTAACAGAGTGCAAGATCAAGCTGTGTTTCTTATCTGTGAAAAGGAGCAAATAATACCTTCCTAAACTGTCAAGGCTAGGTTTCACATAATGCTTGTAAAGCATTTATGGTAGAGTGCTGTGCTTCCTGTGAACAGAAGCTATTATTGACTACCTTAATTCTGGAGGTGATGAGAACAGTCCTGAACGGAGCTGTTGTCAGTGGAGTGTTTGATTCTGAAGCTAGTACTGACGTGTGTGTGTGTGTGTGTGCACGCTCATTTGTGTCTGACTCTTAGCAGCCCCATGGACTGTAGTCTGCCAGGCTCCCCGTCCATTGAATTTTCCAGGCAAGAATACTGCAGTGGGTTGCCATTTCCTACTCCAGAGGATCTTCCTGATCCAGAGATTGAACCCACATCTCTAGAGTCTCTTGCATTGGCAAGTGGATTCTTTACCACTCTGCCACCTGGGTAGCCCATAGCACTCACATGTCATATTCTAAGTGTTTATATGCCATTTTTTCCCACTAGATTGGTCACTGACACCTACTTGGATTCAGAAGCTTGTTTCTAAATAAGTAAATAATGAACTCAGGTCCTTAACTCAGAGCTGCTTAAAATTATTTAATAAATAATTTGAAGAAGTCTAGATGTCAGGCTTTTTTCCCCCCTCTTTCTCCCTTCTTTGACTAAAAAGCAAGGAATCTGGACATTTGGCCTGAGGGAGGTTTTGGTAAAGCAATTAACTAGAAATATACTATTAAATATCAAACCCACTACAAATTAGGATGAATCTAAGAACTGTGTTTTATGAGAGAATTCTTATGTTGTTTTCTCATGATTTTTCTTTGAAACTATTTTAACAATTTTCCATAAGTATATTTTGGGTTTAATCAATTTGTTGTACTGGATGTTTCCCCTAGAGGTGAATGGTTTTGTTGAATAAAACTCACTCGTTCCATATCAAATCTACAATATAAAATTATTGAATGTATTTTTTTTTTTTACTTTCTAGCCTGAATTGGAACCTTATGGACATTGAATCTAGAAACATATGCTGATGTGATTTATATGTAGAAAATCTCTGTTCATATTATTAACAAAATCACTATTGTGCTCCAATCTTTGTTCTCTGGGGATGAATCTTAGTAAATCACTTCCTGCCATTTGGATACCTCAGATCTCAAACTGCCTGAAGCTTTAACAGATTCACCAGAATAGACAATTCAAAACTCCATGAAGGTTCTGATGACAGGAAAAGCATTCCCCATTTCTCCTGCAAGGCTGGGGAGGGGACAGGAAGGAAAGGAGAGAATTTTAGAATCTGGTTCTTCTATGTCTGAAAGACACTTCCGATTAATTACTAGTGCCTTAAATAAGAAACAGGAAAACATCCTCCACAGAGACAGTCACTTTAGCCAGCTATAAACATGTGGTACTCATTCACAAGCTTTGAGAGCAGAGAGATTTAGATAGGTCTGAAAAAAGTCAGGCGAGCTTGTCTTTAAAAATGATAACTGGAAGAAAAATGCATGGTGCTCAGACTTATCCACTCTCTCTGTCTTGAGTTTATCAGTTTAACAACTCTGGAAAGTTTGAGGTTTCCTGAGTATGTGTGTATGTATATATGTTATTCCACCTCCCCAACTTCTGATAGAACATATCTTACCAGTGTAGTTTACAAAGAGAATTCAGTTCTTCCCTGTTGTGCTTAACTCACCTATGACGTGGGGATTGTACATATATTTCCATTTTTGAAGGAACATTCTCTCACATTCCTTTTCTGAGATGTGCTAACTTGATGTGAAAGGTTGAGTCACTTTCAAAATTTCTTCAAAGCAGGAATGTCTTAGTGGAAGACAGTATGTTATTTATACAGTGACAGGTTACGAAAGCATACCTTTTGTTTGAATAGACAAGATGCATCTGAACTTCCATTTCTTTTCCTGTGTAGCCCTGGATTTCTATTATGGGGACTATGATGGAGAAGGGGCTGAGAGTTTGGAGAAGGTTTGAGGAGGATGTCAGATTGCTTCAGATCTATTATTTTCCAATTCCTGAACACTCAGATTTTATGTACTTGTTGCTACCTGTGAGTCTGAATTATTGGGAGATAGCCTAAAAATGCTGGTGGGTCTGCCTTCCAGATTATGGAGGCTGATTCTACTTAGTAACCATTGCTGTGTTGATAGGAGCAGTGACTTGTGTGAGTTAAGATCATTCAAAAGATGAATTTGATGATGCTGGCTTTTCTTCTATGAAGAACTGCTCCTCACATTACATCAGTTAGAAAAAAATCCATTTTTGAAAAAGGGAATCACAAAAGAAAAGTGGATGGTCTGAGAGGCCATGTGGTTTTATGCACTGATTCCACCCATAAAGTGGGTGAGGAGAGGGTGGGGCAGGGGTTGATAGTTGTAGCTGATCAAGAGTACATATTCTTCTGCTTCTCTTTTCGTGTCCTTATAATTTGCTTTCCAAAACTTAAATAAAGGTAATCTCAGTGGTTCTCGCGCTTGTTTAGACCCTGAACATTCTGCACAGACACTTTGAAAGCCCTTAGCTATGTATCACAACACATCATGATAGGAAAAAAATTTAGAAGATTTCGGACCTAAATATTGGGCATGGACTTTATTGGATTCAGTTCAGTTCAGTTCAGTCGCTCAGTCGTGTCCAACTCTTTGCGACCCCATGAATCGCAGCACGCCAGGCCTCCCTGTCCATCACCATCTCTCGGAGTTCACTCAGACTCACGTCCATCGTGTCCGTGATGCCATCCAGCCATCTAATCCTCTGTCGTCCCCTTCTCCTCCTGCCCTCAATCCCTCCCAACATCAGAGTCTTTTCCAATGAATCAACTCTTCACATGAGGTGGCCAAAGTACTGGAGTTTCATCTTCAGCATCATTCCTTCCAAAGAAATCCCAGGGTTGATCTCCTTCAGAATGGACTGATTGGATCTTCTTGCAGTCCAAAGGACTCTCAAGAGTCTTCTCCAACACCACAGTTCGAACGCATCAATTCTTCGGCACTCAGCCTTCTTCACAGTCCAACTCTCACATCCATACATGACCACAGGAAAAACCATAGCCTTGACTAGATGGACCTTAGTTGGCAAGGTAATGTCTCTGCTTTTGAATGTACTGTCTAGGTTGGTCATAACTTTTCTTCCAAGGAGTAAGCGTCTTTTAATTTCATGGCTGCAGTCACCATCTGCAGTGATTTTGGAGCCCAAAAAAATAAAGTCTGATACTGCTTCTACCGTTTCCCCATCTATTTCCCATGAAGTGATGGGACTGGATGCCATGATCTTTGTTTTCTGAATGTTGAGCTTTAAGCCAACTTTTTCGCTCTCCTCTTTCACCTTCATCAAGAGGCTTTTTAGCTCCTCTTCACTTTCTGCCATAAGGGTGGTGTCATCTGCATATCTGAGGTTATTGATATTTCTCCCGGCAATCTTGATTCCAGCTTGTGTTTCTTCCAGTCCAGCGTTTCTCATGATGTACTCTGCATATAAGTTAAATAAGCAGGGTGACAATATACAGCCTTGACGTACTCCTTTTCCTATTTGGAACCAGTCTGTTGTTCCATGTCCAGTTCTAACAGCTGCTTCCTGACCTGCATATAGATTTCTCAAGAGGCAGGTCAGGTGGTCTGGTATTCCCATTTCTTTCAGAATTTTCCACAGTTTATTGTGATCCACACAGTTAAAGGCTTTTATTGGATTACTTTGTGTCAATTTCTTAACCTTTCTTAATTGCCTAATGAGTAAAACAATAATAATGTTATTTTTCTCACAAGGTGGTTGTAAGGATCCAGTGAGATCTGACTGAACCATTGAAAATTAACTTTTTTTGGCCTTCACAAACTGCTATTTTAAATGGGCAAATTCATATAGGCAGTGTTTTGTAAACTGTAAAATACCATTTAAATTGTAGTTAAAATAATATATAAAGTCGCTTTCTCTTCTCATTGGTGAGGGAGAAGTGGAATTTTCCTAATAGCTGGAGAATAATTGTTACAGGAGGGTGTGTGCAGCTTTTAAAAAGAAAGACTGAGGAAGATATAGTAAGTATGAAAATAAATTTTTATTTTTGGGGCAACCTTTTGTTATTTTAATATGAAATGGTGATTACGTTAATCCATTTAACGAGCTGTATATATGTGAAATATTCACACCATTCCATGTTAGCAGTTCAGAAACTTAGCCATTGATGTTAATAAACCATTATATCTTCAAAGACAAAACATTCCCTATTCAAGCCTCTCAATCGAAGCCCTCTAATTTAATAGGATTAATGAGGTCATTTGGATGATATTCACACATTGTATGAAGGAAAAGTAACTTGATGTTAGAGGTCATCTGAAATAAATGATCTGTATAATAGTTAAGAAAATAACAAAGAGAAATAGAACACTGGCTTTTTTTTAGGTGATTATATAGTTCAAGGTTCAATAAAGTTTAGGAAATAAACTGGGTAACAGTGGTGGGTATTACACTTGATAACATAATTTGATAATTTCTTTTCTTCTGTAGTTCAGATATGTTATACATAAAGCATATTTCTGCTTCCTTTCTTTCAGACTGATGTTCTGAAGCCAGAGTTAATAGCTTAGGCTTAAATCCTTTAAAAATGACTGTAACAGTCAAAAGTGGAAGATTTAAAAGTGCAAAATCTCTACATTAACAGAAAAAGATCAATTAGGAAGAGCTAATATTTTCCAAACATGCAGGAATCCCGTAATTATATGATTTCATGTAAAAATCAAATGAGGGTATTCACACTGAAATTCTCAGACGTGAGTTTTTTGTCTTCTTTTTCGTTTGCAGTGAATTATGCAGACTATTAACCTGTTTGCAGTTGCACTTTTACTGATAAAGATGCTTCATTAAGGACTTGACTTAAAAAAATTTTTGTTGGCATATAGTTGATTTACAATGTTATGTTAGTTTCTGCTGTACAGCAAAGTGAATCGACTATACATACATATGTATTGGGGCTTCCCTGGTGTCTCAGACAGTAAAGAATCTGCCTACAGTGCAGGAGACCCAGCTTGGATCCCGGGTTGGGAAGATCCCCCAGAGAAGGGAATGGCTACCCATTCCAGTGTTCTTGCCTGGAGAATTCCATGACGAGAGGAGCCTGGTGCACTACGGTCCATGGAGTCGCAGAGTCAGACATGACTAACCAAACATACACACACACACACGTGTATATATATATGTATATATATATGTGTGTGTTTTAAAATATTCTTTGTATCTTTTCCTTTTTAAGTCATTACAGGGTATTGAGTAGAGTTCCCTGTGCTGTATGGTAGGTCCTTATTATGTATCTATTTTATAAATAGTAGTATGCATATGTCAATTCCAATCTCCCAGTTTATCCCTCCCCTGCATTTCCACCTGGTAACTGAGTTTGATTTTTACATCCATAACTATTTCTGTCTTGTAAATAAGCTCATTTGTATTATTATTATTTTTTTAGATTCCACATATAAGTGATATCATATACTATTTGTCTTTGATTTACTTCATTCAGTATGACAATTTCTAGGTCTATCTATGTTGCTGCAAATGGCATTATTTCATTTATTTCCATGGCTGAGTAATATTTCATTGTATATATGTACCACATATTATTTACCCATTCGTCTGTCGATGTACATTTAGGTTGCTTCCATGTCCTGGCTATTGTAAATGGAGAACAGTGTGGAGGTTCCTTAAAAAATTGAAAATAAAGCTACCATATGATCCACCAACTTCGATCCTGTACATATAGCCAAAGGAAACCATCATTTGTAAAGATACAAACACCCAATGTTCATTGTGGCACTTAAAAAGACTTGACCTTTTTTTCCTCTCTTTTTCACTGAGTAGAGAGTTTCCATCGGAGAAGGCAATGGCACCCCACTCCAGTACTCTTGCCTGGAAAATCCCATGGACAGAGGAGCCTGGTAGGCTGCAGTCCACGGGGTCGCGAAGAGTCGGACATGACTGAGCGACTTCCCTTTCAATTTTCACTTTCATGCATTGGAGGAGGAAATGGCAACCCACTCCAGTGTTCTTGCCTGGAGAATCCCAGGGATGGGGGAGCCTGGTGGGCTGCCGTCTATGGGGTCACACAGAGTCGGACACGACTGAAATGACTTAGCAGCAGCAGCAGCAGAGAGTTTCCATATGTACAGAATGTGTATATGTGATGAAAATTCAGAAGTTTTTGAGACTCTGTAAATGAGTTATAAACCCTGAGAAGTTTCACTATTTGGAATATATTGCTGCTGCTGCTGCTAAGTTGCTTCAGTCATGTCCGACTCTGTGCGACCCCATGGACAGCAGCCCACCAGGCTCCTCTGTCCACAGGATTCTCCAGGCAAGAACACTGGAGTGGGTTGCCATTTACTTCTTCATTGGAATATACTGTGTACATACTATACATACGACACAGGGGTTGGGAAGATCCCCTGGAGAAGGAAATGGCAACCCACTCCAGTATTCTTGCCTGGAGAATCCCATGGATGGAGGAGCCTGGTGGGCTACAGTCCATGGGTCACAGAGTCCGACACGACTGAGCGACTTCACTTTCACTTTCACTATGTACATACTAAGGGCTTCCCTGGTGGCTCAGTTGGTAAAGAATCTGCCTGTAATGCAGGAGACACAGTTTTGATCCCTGGGTTGGGAAGATCTGGAGAAGGAAATGGCAGCCCACTCCATCATTCTTGCCTAGAAAATCTCATGGACAGAGGAGCCTGGTGGGCTATGGTTCATGGGGTTTCAAGAGTCAGACATGGCTTAGTGACTAAACCAGCACAATATGTTCAGAAAGCCAGGAAAAATCTTTCTGAAGGAAACCTGACCTGTGAAGTTGCTCTAAGTGATCCATCTCACTGTGGGGCAAAACCCTAGTGGAAATAAAATTGATTAGCCAAGACAAGTGTGAAACATACAGACTTGGTTGGAGGCAGGAGAAACGAAGGAGGGGGTGTTTATGTCTCCTTTCCAGCAAAAGGATTATTAGCATCTCTTTTTATGTTCAGAACTGCCTCAGTATGGACGATAAATTATACGGCCACCAAAGGTTCAGAGAGTGTTACTTTCTATAATATAACATGGGGGCTAGAATATACCAGAACTTCCTTTGCCCCCTCAGATGGGTACCAGGGCTGTAAGAATGTTCACTGTGCCCCAGTTGTGGTTGATCCTGATGTTATCTTTCTGTATTCCCAAGGTGTTCAATAGCCTGATCTTGTCTTCACCTTGTGAACTTGTCTTCACCTTGTGAACTTGTCTTTAGAGTCAGCAAAGAAAGGATGGGAAACATACCAAGGAACCTGTCGGTGTCAGGGAGGGGAACATAAAGATGGAGTTGGTAGTGGTCTTGGCTTGGACCTGGGGTTGATTTATAGAAAAGGCTGTGGGCTCTTCCAGTGGTGTTCTGTTGAACTATGTTGTCATCATCATAGCCCTGGAGTTGGGAGTGGTCTAAGAAGTTAATCTAATTTCTCCTTTGGCCTCTAGCAGACCTCAGTTCAGCTCAGTTCAGTCACTCAGTCGTGTCCTACTATCTGTGACCCCATGGACTGCAGCATGCCAGGCTTCCCTGTCCATCACCAACTCCCAAAGCTTACTCAAACTCATGTCCATCGAGTCGGTGATGCCATCCAACCATCTTGTCCTCTGTTGTCCCTTTCTCCTCCTGCCTTCAATCTTTCCCAGCATCAGGGTCTTTTCCAATGTCAGTTCTTCACATCAGGTGGCCAAGGTATTGGAGTTTCAGCTTCAACATCAGTCCTTCCAATGACTATTCAGAGCGATTTACTTTAGGATGTATTGGTTGGATCTCCTTTTTGTCCAAGGGACTCTCAAGAGTCTTCAACACTACAGTTCAAAAGCATCAGTTCTTTGGCACTCAGCTTTCTTTATAGTCCAACTCTCACATCCATACATGACTACTGGAAAAACCATAGTTTTGACCAGATGGGCTTTTGTTGGCAAAGTAATGTCTCTGTTTTTTAATTTGCTGTCCAGTAGACCTATGTTGACATTTTAATGGCTTGTGGAATCTTGTTGTAGTATGTTAGAGCAGCAAGTTACCCCCAGGCATATTCAACAACTGATTTACTTGGAGAGCCAAACCAGCCTAGGATATGAATGTTTCAAGGAAATTAGTGGAGCAGGTTATTAAAATGGAAGTACTGGCTAACATCCACTGCTCATAATTAATATACAGTCAGCACTCTGTATTTGCATGCCTTCCATTCATTTTGTTCTGGTTCAGTCACTCAGTTGTGTCAGAATCTTTGTGATTCTGTGGACTGCAGCATGCCAGGCTTCCCTGTCCTTCACCACCTCCAAGAGCTTGCTCAAACTCATGTCCACTCATGAGTCAGTGATGCCATCCAGCCATCTCATCCTCTGTCGTCCCCTTCTCCTCCTGGCTTCAATCTTTTCCAGCATCAGGGTCTTCTCCAGTGAGCTGGCTCTTTGAATCAGTTGGCCCTTCAAGTATTAAAGCTTCAGCTTCAGCATCAGTCCTTCCAATGAATATTCAGGATTGATTTCCTCTAGGATTGACTGGTTTGATCTCCTTGCAGTCCAAGGGACTCTCAAGAGTCTTCTCCAATACCACAGTTCAAAAGCATCAATTTTTTGGCGGTCAGCCTTTCTTATGGTCCAGCTCTCACATCCGTACATGACTACTTCCATCCGTGGATTCAACCAATTGTGGATCAAAAATATTTGGAAAAAATTCTAGGAAGTTCCTCAAAGCAAAACCTGAATTTGCCACCCTTGGCAACTAAGCACACAGTATTTATTTGCAACTATATGCATAGCATTTACGTTGTATTTAGGTATTAAAAGTAATCTACATTAAGAAAAAGTAATCACGAAATGATTTAAGGAAGTTTTGAAGGGGTCTTTGGGGCCTAGAAAAGAAAACAACAGTCTCAAAGGCCCTTGCTGAATCATCTAACTTCGGAAAAAACAAAACAGAACTTTAGGTCCTGCCCTGACACTCCAGGCTGGATGCATCTATCTGGGACTTATCACCACCTGTCCAGAAACCTTCCACCCCCTACAACTGCCCAGAAGACTTATTACCCCCTGCCCAACTACAAATGCCATCTCAACTAAAGAATTCTCAAAACATCCACCTGATTAACATTTCCCTTATCGCTTCCACAAACCTCCCTATAAATATGGAGCCTCCCTGATCCCTCTCGGGGCTCAGCCTGGTCCTTAGGCTGACTGTCACCCCTCCTTGCCTGAATAAAGGTAACCTACTTCTGTTGAGGTCGTCTTTCCTTCTTCTGCCTCGGCCAGAACTACACCTTACAAGTTTTTGATATGCAAATGTGATCCCATTTCACATTAGGGACTTGGGCATCAGTGGATTATGTTATCCAGGGGAGGTTCTGGAATTAATGTACCTCAAATGCCAAGGGAGCAGGGAGGACTGTGCATGTGTGTGTGTGTCTGTGTTGTGTTGTGTGTGTGTGTGTAAGTACATACACATATATGTATTTCCATATATATAATTCCAAAGTAAGGGTGAAGAACAGGTTCAGTTCAGTTCAGTTCAGTCGCTCAGTCGTGTCTCACTCTTTGCAACCCCATGAATCATAGCATGCCAGGCCTCCCTGTCCATCACCAACTCCCAGAGTTCACTCAGACTCATGTCCATCGAGTCAGTGATGCCAACCAGCCATCTCATTCTCTGTCGTCCCCTTCTCCTCCTGCCCTCAATCCCTCCCAGCATCAGAGTCTTTTCCAGGGAGTCAACTCTTTGCATGAGGTGGCCAAAGTACTGGAGTTTCAGCTTTAGCATGATTCCTTCCAAAGTACACCCAGGGCTGATCTCCTTCAGAATGGACTGGTTGGATCTCCTTGCAGTACAAGGGACTCTCAAGAGTCTTCAACACCACAGTTCAAAAGCATCAGTTCTTCAGTTCTCAGCCTTTATCACAGTCCAACTCTCACATCCATACATGATCACTGGAAAAACCATAGCCTTGACTAGATGGACCTTAGTCAGAAAAGTAATGTCTCTGCTTTTGAATGTGCTATCTAGGTTGGTCATAACTTTTTTTCCAAGGAGTAAGTGTCTTTTAATTTCATGGCTGCACTCACCATCTGCAGTGATTTTGGAGCCCCCCCCAAATAAAGTCTGCCACTGTTTCCACTGTTTCCCCATCTATTTGCCATGAAGTGATGGGACCGGATGCCATAATCTTTGTTTTCTGAATGTTGAGCTTTAAGCCAACTTTTTCACTCTCCACTTTCACTTTCAT
>SJYQ01000184.1:825891-854747 GCA_006410935.1 Redunca redunca | reverse complement strand
GATGTTGGCAATTTGATCTCTGGTTCCTCTGCCTTTTCTAAAACCAGCTTGAACCTCTGGAAGTTCATGGTTCATGTATTGCTGAAGCCTGGCTTGGAGAATTTTGAGCATTACTTTACTAGCATGTGAGATGAGTGCAACTGTGTGGTTGTTTGAGCATTCTTTGGCATTGCCTTTCTTTGGGATTGGAATGAAAACTGACCTTTTCCAGTCCTGTGGCCACTGTTGAGTTTTCCACATTTGCTGGCATATTGAGTGCAGCACTTTCACACCATCATCTTTCAGGATTTGAAAGAGCTCAACTGGAATTCCATCACCTCCACTAGCTTTGTTCGTAGCGATGCTTTCCAAGGCCCACTTGACTTCACATTCCAGGATGTCTGGCTCTAGGTGAGTGATCACATCATCATGATTGTCTGGGTCGTGAAGATCTTTTTTGTACAGTCCTTCTGTGTATTCTTGCCACTTCTTCTTAGAAGAACAGGTTGGATATGGATAAAACCCAGTCTCATTAATCCTGTATAACCTTGCCACATAAAGGTTATAACAGACAGATTTTGGAGATTAAATGAAAGAGTTTTTAATACTGTCTGTCTATGTGGTGCAAATCATCCCCAATATTGGGGGAGAGCTATGGTTGTGTCTTAGCTAGTGTCCAGGGGGCTTGATATTAATGGGACAATTTGGATAGTTTAATACATGGCCCCTGAGGTTTTTTAGGTAGCATCAACTGATGTTGGACTCAAATTTAGAAATCTACAGGGTAAATGACTGACTGCTCAGTTGCTGTGATGATGGACCACAGACGAATTTCCTGTACCTCTGGGATCATCCTGCACTCAGAGTTTGTCGGAGCACAGGATTCATGAGCATTTCTTATGGAACAGACTTTCTCAAGAGAGAAAAACCAATGTAGGGTTGTCTCAGTTCCTCCCAGGATTCCATCTAGAGGAGTACAACTTACTCAACAAAAAGATGCGAGAGGTGTGTTGCTCGAAAACTATTGCTTGCAGGAAAAGGCTCCAGCAACTAGTTGGAGTAGAGACTCGTTTGCCCAGGTCGAAGAAACTGCAGGTTAAAAATTCCTGTTGAGAGAGGGAAATGGTGTCTGAAAACCCTCAAAAATACTCAAAAGGAAGAAAGTCGACCTTAAACAAAAATCAAGTCCAGAGGGCACCATGGTCCTGTTGTAGGATAGTAGCATCCAGGAAGAACTCCCCTAGCTCCTTTTCTCTTCTCTCCTTGCTCCAACCCTGGAGGGCTACCAGATGGGGTAGAGGAATGGAAGGTTTAGATGGGGAAAGAGAACATGTTCCCACTGCATCTCCTCCTCTAACTGCAGCCTGCCTGTCTGCAGTGGACTACATTTGGGGGTAATAAAACATTCTTCAAAATTTGAAGTAAGGTGAAAGCTTTACCTATTACATATTATTAGGCATTTTAAATCTGAAATTGACTTTGTGCTATGCCTCTTGAAACCCACACATGTTATGTAAAAGGGGCGAGAAAAATAAAGGAGCTGATCAAGTTTTCTTCTAGGATTGTGGAAAGAAATAGATCTGTAGGGCACATTTAAAAGGACAGTAAAGAATAAAAATGAAGTACTTTTCTGATGATACCCTATGATTTCTTCTATTTCCATATAATGTTTGCACTATTTTCACAAGTTGCAACCTTTGATTTTAAATAAATATATTTAGATTGCCTTTTTGTTTTTCTAACAGTACTTAAAATATATCTGGTCAGCTCATGATTTATTAGCGTCACCTTTAACTTTGTGTACTTTGTTGTTGTTTTTCTTATGAAACAGTTCAATAATTGAAAACACATTTTCAAATTGACACTATTATTAATCAGTCATTCCTGTGTTGCTTTTTTTAGTTCTGTAATTTTACATTAGTTCTAATGATCTACTATTGTTTTTTTTAAGGTGAAATAGGCCTTCCTGTAGTTCTCAATAAATAAATCATGTAATTGTCACACATTCTTGCACAAATTTTATTTGTTAGTCCTAACATCTTTATATCAAGTTTCTGCTGCTTGGATGGATGGCATTAAAAAGGCACACACATTTAGATAGGAATAAACCTTGTCAGAGCAGCATTTTGTAAGGGTTATTGTTGAGCTGATGACTGAATTTAATCAAATTCAACTGAAATTTGTGTTTTCCCAATTCAGATATCCAACTGTAGCAACATATTTGCAGGAATTCCCTAATTGAAGTTTTACAACAACAAGCAAAGGAGTAATTGAGAATAACTGAACATACAGATAGGAATGCGGAGTGTATTGTAAACAACAGACAGCAGATGACATGGATCTGGGGTTATTGTCTAATCTCATCTCAATGTGAATTAGTGAAGGTAAAGGAGTGAAAAGATTTCTCCGTAATCTCTGGAATTTTCCTTTACCACCCCCCCACCCCCCAAAAAAAACATAGCAAGATTATATTTAATACACAACAAAATACAAAACACCAGAGTAAATTGGCAGCAATAAAAGGTGGTATTTCATTTGCGCTACACTAAGACATTGATCGGAGAAGGCAATGGCACCCCACTCCAGTATTCTTGCCTAGAGAATCCCCAGGACAGGGGAGCCTAATGGGCTGCCATCTATGGGGTCGCACAGAGTCGGACACGACTGAAGCCACTTAGCAGCAGCAGCAAGACATTGATATATCAAGGAAAATGAAAGGAAAAAAAAAAAAACCACCCAGAGAAAAATGAAATAACACAAGAAACTGGTAAGGAGTAAGCATGTATGAAGAGGACAGAACTGAACAGTAACAGGAGAAAAGGCAATTTCTTTGTAACATAATATTGCCAAAGAATAAAAATGTAACATTTGTACAGTTTGAGGAAATACATCCACATCAACACTTGTAGGTAAGATTGATGAAATTCTGTCTATATAGTAGAGGAAAATCTATTTTGTCTGGACTCAAAACTGTAAATTTTGGGTATTCTTATCTTCACAGTTTCATTGGAATTATTTCAACAAATTCAGTTCAGTTCAGTTCAGTTCAGTCTCTTAGTCCTGTCCGACTCTTTGTGACCCCATGAACTGCAGCATGCCAGGCCTCCCTGTCCATCACCAACTCTAGGAGTTTGCTCAAACTCATGTCCATTGAGTCAGTGATGCCATCCAACCATCTCATCCTCTGTCATCCCCTTCTCCTCCCACCCTCAATCTTTCCCAGCATCAGGGTCTTTTCAAATGAGTCAGTTCTTGGCATCAGATGGCCAAAGTATTGGAGTTTCAGCTTCAACATCAGTCTTTCCAATGAACACTTAGAACTGATCTCCTTTAGGATGGACTAGTTGGATCTCCTTTCTGTCCAAGGAACTCTCAAGAGTCTTCCCCAACACCACAGTTCAAAAGCATCAATTCTTTGGCACTCAGCTTTCTTTATAGTCCAACTCTCACATCCATACATGGAAAAACCAAAGCTTTGACTAGATGGACCTTTGTTGGCAAAGTAATGGCTCTACTTTTTAATATGCTATCTAGGCTGGTCATAACTTTCCTGCCAGGGAGTAAGTGTCTTTTAATTTCATGGCTGCAGTCACCATCTGCAGTGATTTGGAGCCCCCCAAAATTAAGTCCTTAGTAATAGTAACCCCTAATATTTCAAATAGAAAAAACAGAGGCATATGGATACACCTCAGCATACACATTTAATTGTTATCTGTTCAAAAATGACAATTAAAAGAATCAACTTAAAACACTCTTCAATATCAGAATATTTTTTCAGTGTTTGAATGACAGTCATACAAATTAGCTATCATTACAATTCTTCTTTTAATGATGTATATTTCAGACATTCAAATTATGTTATAATCTCTAACATATTTTCATCTTCATGAATTTGAGAACAATAATAGGTAAAATTCCATCAGCAAGTTTTATCATTTTAAAGCTTTACATATTCAGATTTTGATTGTCATTGCTAAACTGCTACACAAAATAAGATACACTAATTATACTTCTAAGAAATTTTTATTATTTACATTATAGGCAACTGAGAACATTCTCAACATTGGTTACTGATTATAATATACAAATTTCACTACTCATCAGAAAATTTCCAAAAGCTCTCAGAAAAATAAAATATTCATAATCATAGAAATTATGTTCTCAAACAGTGGTATATGTGGAAACATTAAAAAAATACACAACCACTTAAACATTTAATATAAAAATTAACATTCATTTAGATATAAATGAAGCAGATTTCTACATATTTAAGCTTACAACTGAAATTCCATTTCCTTTTTTTTTTTTTTTAAGTAAAGCAATGAACTAGTAGATGATTATAAAGAAAATTATCATATCTCATGCAAAGAGTTGACTCATTGGAAAAGACTGATGCTGGGAGGAATTGGAGGCAGGAGGAGAGGGGACGACAGAGGATGAGATGGCTGGATGGCATCACTGACTCGATGGATGTGGGTCTGAGTGAACTCTGGGAGTTACTGATGGACAGGGAGGCCTGGCGTGCTGCGATTCATGGGGTTGCAAAGAGTCAGGCATGACTGAGCGACTGAATTGAACTGAACTGAAAACTAATTTTACATATGTATGTGTATATACATTTACAATATGTGTACATATGCATATAAATTTGCAAGCAGTAGGTTTATATAGTATAGCAAAATAACCATTGCTTTATGTTAACTATTAAGATAGCTATGATTTAAGTGGCAGTTCCCTTTAACGTCTTCCTTTCTTCCTAAAGATAAAAATAAAATTCTTTGGGCAATTTTCCTTTGTTAAAAGTATACAATCTAATCTTTTCTTATGAGAATCTAACAATCTGAAGACATGGAGACAATCTGTGTATCCCTGTGCCCAAAAACGCACTGCATAAACGCCAATTGTAATGATAGACCCAAGATGGTGGAGTAGAAGGTCGTGTGCTCATCTTCTGTGAGAACTCCAAAATTACAACATGCTGCTGAACAAACATTGGCAGGAGAATGTTGGATCCCACCAAAAATAGATACCCTATGTCCAAGGACAAAGGAGAAGCCCCAGCAAGATGGAGGGGCAGAATCACGTTTAGAATCAAACCTCATACCTGCCAGAGATGCTCAGAGGGCTTAAACAAAACCTTGTGCTCACCAGGGGACCCCACAGAGTCTGAGCCAGACCTGCCAGTGTTTGAGTGTCTCCTGTGGAGTTATGGATCAGCAGTGGCCTGCTGAAGGGGCAGAGGCTCTGGGTGCAACAGTCTTGGGTATGACATAAGCCCTCTTGGAGGAGGTTGCCATTAACCCCACAACAGAGCTGCCAGAACTTACACAGGATTGAGGAAACAGACTCTTGGAGGGGACAAACAAAACCTGTACACACCAGAACCTGGGAGAAAGGAGCAGTGACCCCACAAGAGACTGACCCAGACTTGCTCGTAAGTGTCCAGGAGTCTCTGGCAGAGATGTGAATCGGTGGTGGCCTGTTGCAGGGTCAGGGTCACTGAGTGCAGCAGTGGTTTTTTTTTTTTTTTAATTGGGTGATTCTTCTATGACTTTTCTTTATGGTTGGTTTGTTATTCTTTTTTTTTTTTGCTTTTTATTTTTAAAATTTTAAATTCAATTTTTATATTGGAGCACAGTTGATTTACAATGTTGTGTTAGTTTCAGGTATACAGCAAAGTGATTCAGATATACATATACATATATCCAATCTTTTTCAGATTCTTTTCCCATCTAGTTGGGATTAACATATACACACTGTCATAGGTAAACTAGATAATCATCAAGGACCTTCTGTCTAGCACAGGGAACTCTAGTCAATGCTCTGTTATTCTTGAGATCTGCTTGGTCTTGTGTCAGCCACTGGCAGCCTTGTGAAGGTTCATGCCATCACCAGGGTCTAGGAAGCTGGCCCAACCCAGCAGTCACCCTCTCCACAGACCAAGGAACCACCAGGTTGGATGCCAACCAGCAGGGAGAGACCCTGGCATCCAGGGAACTAACTGGCTGATAATACTCTGCAAGACTCTGGCTTCTTCAGTCACTGCCTTGAAATAATGGAACCAGAATGTGGACAATGGAGTGGGATGGGAGGGCAAGTGGATGCTATGTCTGAAGACAGAAGAGTTTCAGGGGCTTCTCTGGGAGCTGATTGCAAAGGCCAAATAATAAACTGCCTAGAACATACCCCCTTATGGATCATCTTTCCTGCCTCGTCACCTTTCTTTTGCTATTACTTTCCTGGACTTTCTTCTTCCCCTGGGAGTCTCCCTTAAAAACCCTTCTTTATTGTACATACTATTTATTCAGCAAGTGTATCTTGATGGTGCTAGGACAGTTCCTTGTGGGCTGTTGTAAGACGTACTTAGTGACTAAGCAACAGCAACAACCTGGGTGTGTGACATGAGGAAACGGATGGATCATGTATGGAAATGAAGAAGTTGGCAGGGATGAAGGGTCATGGGAGGATAACCAGTTTCATGGGATAAATAGGAACATTTCAAAACTTTCATGGACTCAAAGGCACATCACTAACTCACCTCTTGAAAATCCCCTTTTCAGGAATTTCCCTGGTGGTTCAGTGGTGATCCTGTTTCAGCTAAACAAACTGTTTTAATAATATATATATATATATTTCTCTGTACATACTAGATCATAGTCAACTGTGTAAAGATAGTGATTTAAAAAAACTCTCTGTTTTTAATTTTGTGACTCTTTGCCAACTTTTCTTCCTTACCCATTAAAGAGTTCTGCTCTCAGTATCTTTGGCTCATTCAATATAAATAATATATTTTGGTTAACTTTCTGCACTTGTGAACAAAGCTTTATCTTTTGTCACCCCAATTGTATGTCTTCTAGAACCCATACTTATTTTTCAGTACATAGTCACTAACCATACTTAGACTTACATTTTACATTTTAAATGGCCATTTCCCTTCATTCAATAGAAAATAAGTGCAAAGAAAGGGGCAAAGTTCTTTAGTGTAAGCAATCTGATGAAGATGTTTCCAGAGGAACTAAAGGGATAATTCAGGGTAAAAATTCTTCTGGAAAACACATAGTTTCTATTTTTAAAAATATTAGTTGTCAAGGAAATTTGATAAATCATTGGTTAATATTTGAAGACAAATATGGAATTAGACAGGCTTTCCTGGTAGCTTAGGCAGTAAAGACTCTGCCTGCAATGCAAGAGACCCAGATTTGATCCCTGGGTTGGGTTTTATACCTCTGGAGAAGGGCATGGCAACCCACTCCAGTATTCTTGCCTAAAGAACTTCATGGACAAGAGGAGCCTGGTGGGCTGGAGTCCATAGGGTTGCAAAGAGTCAGACACTACTGAAGTGACTTAGCATGAACATGAGCACATGGAATTATACAGAAATACTTTCCCCAGAAATTCTCAGCTGTTCCCAACACAACCTCAGAGTCGCACTCTCATTCAGGATCTGGATTGAACAACAGTCATTTTAGGACGATGTTCCCCCAGGCCAAGATATTTGTGGCTGGGAAAGTCAAGAGAGAAATTTAGACCAGTTTTATTGTACTAGTTCAGTAATTTTCAGTACTAGTTTAGTAATCACACTGGAAGATAACAGCAAAATATTTCTAATTCAGAATTCCTCAGTAAATGATCATTTGGAATTTAATATAAGAATTTCCTCTGAACCCCACTAAATTTTCATGAATCTGTATTTTTCTGGCTTTCTGTGGCTATCCCTTGTCTGAACCTGATGGTCTTGATGAGTACACATTTTGGAATCAAAAAACACATCAGAAATTTACTGAGGTTGATGAGGCTTATATCTAGGAAGATAAGCACTTTTTGAACATTCATTATTCCCTGACCCTCAACTCTCTTTCCCATTTTTAGATGGAAAAGCAGAATGGTAATAGCTTTTGGTAGGTGGAATATTAATGCTCGCCATCAATGTAAGCTTGGTGTTAGAAACAAGGAAGTGAGATCTTTGGTTTCAGGTTGGTTCATATCTTGAGTTTGAGACTGGATTCCCTGTTTCCCTGGGGGCTGTTGTGGAGCTTAATTAACCTGAAATTTGTAATATGCTTTGAAGAATAAAAGGACTTCATAGAAATAATATTGTTTTAACTACAATTTCTGTGTTTGTAAGCAAACTATTAACCCTATTGAGGCTGTTTATACATCAAAAATAAAATGAAAACTTGGCCATGTTCCAGTTGATTTAATAAATGTAGATAGCTAAAAGATATACTTCATTACAGAAAATGGACTTTTTTCTGGAGAAAGAGGTACTCTTTTTTAAAAGTAAAATATTTATTTATTTTTAGCTGCAGCAGGTCTCAGTTGTAGCATGCAGGTTCTTCTTGGCTGTACTCACACTCCAGAGAAGGCTCAGTAGTTGCATCTCTTGGGCTTAGTTGCCCCGAGGCATGAGGGATATTAGTTTCCCAACCAGAGACAGAACCTGTGTCCCCTGCCTTGGAAGTCAGATTCTTAACCACTGGGCCACTTGGGAAGTCCTAAAGAGGTACTCTTGTACAAACTAGTTTCCCTGTCTGTTCAAACAAACAGAACAACTGTTAAATGTTCACTTTTATTTGGTAGATGCAGTTCTACAAGGATAGTGAGTGGTTTTAGTCATTTGTTTTTAAAAGAAATTAGGTACTTCTACTGATAATGCTAAGTGTTGGCAAGGATAAGGGTTACCTGGCAACAAGTAGGAAGCTCCGTTAAATTTGAAATTTAGATAAATAGGCACAATGTTTTGGTGTATGCACATTCCGTGCATAAATTGTAGCATATATAGCATAAATAGAAATAAACTGTAGCATTTATTCTACAATAAATTGTAGGAATAAATTGTAGCATGTCTGACACAAAGAGTCGGACATGACTTAGTAATTAAACAGCAACAAAGATTCCTATAATACAGTGCTATACAGCAATGTAGATAAACAAACTGCTACTATATATAACCATGGGGATGAATTTCAGAAACACAATATTGAAGGAAGGCAACAGTCACAAAAAGTGCATACTGGATTATCCCACTTATATGAAATTTAAACAGAGACAAAACAAAACCCTGGGGTTAAGTCAGGTTAGTGGTTACTCTCTGGAGAAGGCAATGGCACCCCACTCCAGTACTCTTGCCTGGAAAATCCCATGGATGGAGGAGCCTGGTAGGCTGCAGTACATGGGGTCGCTAGGAGTTGGACATGACTGAGAGACTGCAGTTTCACTTTTCACTTTCATGCATTGGAGAAGGAAATGGCAACCCACTCCAGTGTTCTTGCCTGGAGAATCCCAGGGACGGGGGAGCCTGGTGGGCTGCCGTCTCTGGGGTCGCACAGAGCTGGACACGACTGAAGCGACTTAGCAGCAGCAGGAGCAGCAGTGGTTACTCTCAGAAGGTTGTGACTGGGAAGAGGTGGGAAGAGGCAGGAGGAGGCCATGGGTGCTGGTCAAGTTCTGTTTCATGATCTAGGTGCCAG
The DNA here is from genome assembly GCA_006410935.1 of Redunca redunca. Lineage (NCBI taxonomy): Eukaryota > Metazoa > Chordata > Mammalia > Artiodactyla > Bovidae > Redunca > Redunca redunca. Next base: position 845,298 of record SJYQ01000184.1, on the reverse strand, counting down.
TTACATGTGTGTCTTCATTTTGTGAAAATTTATTGAAGTGTTATAATTATGGCTCCTGAATTTTTCTATATGTATGTTATGAAAGTGTCAGTAGCTCAGTCATGCCTGACTCTTTGTGACCCCATGGACTTTAGGTCACCAGGCTCCTCTGTCCATGGAATTCTCCAGGAAAGAACACTGGAGTGGGATGCCATTTCCTTCTCCAGGGGATCGAATATGGGACTCTTGCATTGCAGACAGATTCTTTACTGTCTGAGCTACCAGGGAAGCTCCTGTTAAGTTATGTCTGAATACAATTTACAAGAAAAAAGAAAAGTAGCAAAGTTTAACCTACTTTAACAAATTTCTTAAATGTACAAAGTTTTCAGAGAGAAATTTGAGAAAGTAAAAAATGACAAATATTCATATGCTGCTGCTGCTGCTAAGTCACTTCAATCATGTCCGACCCTGTGCAACCCCAGAGACAGCAGCCCACCAGGCTCCTCTGTCCCTGGGATTCTCCAGGCAAGAATACTGGAGTGGGTTGCCATTTCCTTCTCCAGTGCATAAGAATGAAAATTGAAAGTGAAGTCGCTCAGTCGTGTCCGACTCCTAGCAACCCCATGTACTGCAGCCTACCAGGCTCCTCCATCCATGGGATTTTCCAGGCAAGAGTACTGGAGTAGGTTGCCATTTCCTTCTCCAAATATTCATATAGTTGTGTATTTATTGCTATAGATGAATATTCTATGAAATTAACATATCGATATAAGCTTAAAGTTATTTTAATATCACTATTTGTTCCTAAATATACTTTGAATGCGTAAAAACTAATAATTAACTTTATTTGTTCATATACTAAGTCATTTTTCACGGGGACTGCATGAAGCAATGATTATCAGATTTGATCACGAATATTAAGTGAATTCTGTTTTTAAAAAATTACTTGGGTAAGAGCAATTAAGTGATTAAGGATGAGTTCAAAGCAAATAATTGTTTTAAAAGAGGAAGAAAATATCAACACTCACTTAAAATTGAAAATCTTCCAAATAACTTAATGACTTCTACTGATGAGAAGGTACTGCTGCTGCTGCTGCTGCTGCTAAGTCACTTCAGTTGTGTCCGACTCTGTGAGACCCCAGAGATGGCAGCCCACCAGGCTCCCCCGTCCCTGGGATTCTCCAGGCAAGAACACTGGAGTGGGTTGCCATTTCCTTCTCCAATACATGAAAGCGAAAAGTGAAACTGAAGTCGCTCAGTCGTGTCCGACTCTTTGTGACCCCATGTACTGCAGCCTACCAGGCTCCTCCATCCATGGGATTTTTCAGACAAGAGTATTGAAGTGGGGTGCCATTGCCCTCTCTGGATGAGAAGGTACAGCCTTTATCATAAACACAGGGAACTGACTAGTGATTTTTAAAATTGACTTTACCAGTGAAATACATTTATACACACACACACAAAATCTACAAAATCTACACAAAATAAATATATGTAAATATATATATATATACACACATATGTGTATAGGTTCACAATGAAAGACAATGTTTTACTCTTTGAAAAAGTAATTATGATTAAGATGGGAGGGTTTTTGATTTACATTAAGAACTCAGAGCTTCTTGATGAAAGTGAAAGAGGAGAGTAAAAAAGTTGGCTTAAGTCTCAACATTCAGAAAACTAAGATCATGGCATCTGGTCCCATCACTTCACTTCATGGCAAACAGATGGGGAAACAGTGAGAACAGTGGCTGACTTTATTTTTTTGGGCTCCAGGATCACCACAGATGGTGATTGCAGCCATGAAATTAAAAGACACTTACTCCTTGGAAGGAAAGTTATGACCAAACTAGACGGCTTATTAAAAAGCAGAGACATCACTTTGTCAACAAAGGTCCATCTAGTCAAGGCTATGGTTTTTCCAGTGATCATATATGGATGTGAGTGTTGGACTGTGAAGAAGGCTAAGCGCCGAAGTATTGATGCTTTTGAACTCTGGTGTTGGAGAATACTCTTGAGAGTCCCTTGGGCTGCAAGGAGATCTAACCAGTCCATCCTAAAGGAGATCTGTCCTGGGTGTTCATTGGGAGGACTGATGTTGAAGCTGAAACTCCAATACTTTTGCCACCTGATGTGAAGAGCTGACTCATTTGAAAAGACCCTGATGCTGGGAAAGATTGAAGGCAGGCAGAGAAGGAGATGACAGAGGATGAGATGGTTGGATGGCATCACCAACTTAATGGACATGATTTTGGGTAGACTCTGGGAGTTGGTGGTGGACAGGGAGGCCTCGAATGCTGCAGTCCATGGGGTCGCAAAGAATCGGACATAATTGAGTGACTAAACTGAACTGAACCAAAGGGTGCGCTTTGGTGCTTTTCTTAACATTAGGTAACAGTTGTCTTCCCCTCTCTCCCTTGGCAAAAACAAATCTGTTCTCTATGTCTAAGTCTCTTTCTGTTTTGCAAATAGGTTTATTTCACCATATTTTATATTCCCCATGCAAGTGGGATCATATGATATTTGTCTTTCTCTTTCTGACTTACCTCACTTATTATGATAATCTCTAGTTGCATCCATGTTGCTACAATCAGCATTATTTTGTTCTCTTTATGGCTGAGTAGTATTCCACTGTATATATGTCCCTCCTTTATCCATTTCTCTGTCGATGGACGTTTAGGTTGTTTCCATGTTTGGGCTATTGTGAACAGTGGTGCTATACGCATAGGGGTGAATGTATCTCAGAAACTTGCTTTTCAATGTAAAATTTTCTCACATTAGCCAATGCTGTTCCTGCCTCCCCACTATAAGCTTCAGGTACTCATTGCCTGTACATAAGGACTTGTCACATATTGCTGTCTAAGTCAACTAGACAAGAATGTTGCTTCTACTGCAAGTATGTACCAGTCAGGATTAGCTTCATAAAGCTGCAACAACAAACATCTCCCAAAAGTTAATGGCCTAAACCACAAAGGTTTGTTTCTCATTTACATTATATGTTCAGTGTAGATAGGCAAGGGGCCTATGATCATTCTCTCAGAGACCCAGGGTGTCTAAGCAGTTACCACCTTGAATCACAGGCCACTGTGGGACAGGGAAGAGAGAACTTGAGTCTTGTATCAACAAGTCAATGTTCTGTCCTGAAAGCGGCCCATGTCATTTCTGCTCTCTACTCATTGACCAAAACCACACGTCCTCATCCAATGACCTGGGAGCCAGAAAGTACCATTCTCCCCTGAACCTAGGAAACTAATCACTTTGGTGAACAGCACTAATAGCCACCACAACATTCTGAATAAATATTTGGTGACAGAATCACTTTCTTTCCTCAGAAAGAGCTCATTTTTTTTTTTTTTTTTAACTTTCTTTTGGATTCTCTTTTATTTTTCTTCCTGAGGACCTAGAGATAAAATGGGCCTATCACGTAGAATCAAGAATGCATTTTACTTTTCAATCTGTTCAACTTTATTTTCCTTGCTTATTTATTCCACTCTGGGGACTTGTGACTTGTTAGTTCCCACCTAGCTTTGACGATACTTTGAAAACCCAAGACTGAACCTTACAGGGCTCCTGACCAACATGGGAAAAAGCATTTTCTTGGCTTTCTTTCTGGGGCCTGTCTTGTGTCACACTTTTTTCCCTTGCAGATATTCTTGCATTAGTATTACCAAATTCCTGAGCTTTCCTGCAAGAGCCCCACATTCTTCCCCACCTCCTCTCCTGAACTTTCAACTCCAGAATCTCTTAGGCCTTGTAAAGGGATTTGTGTTGAGAAAAATCATAGAGTCTGTTCAGAGTCAGTTCTCTCTCCCAGTAAAAAAAAAGTAGGTTTCATAAAAGAAGGAGATATGCTGGAAGGTAATTCTAGCTGCTTCCTACACTGTATCTGTTCAGATTTAATGCCCATGTTGTATAGTTTTAGTAACCACTGTGGTTGTTCAGGCCAAAACTGCAGTAATATGAGTTATCTACTTAGATTTTAAAAATAGTAGCTGTTGAGAGCTGTACAAAGCTAGCTTCTTCTGGGTGAAAAAGCTTTGTATTTTTAAAGAACAGACACATTGCTTATAATCAAACCCTTTAAAAACTTTGGTATGTATTTAACAGGCTTAAACTTTCCCATGATGAGATAGTTCAGGCTGAGGTAAAACAGACAGATATGTTTATCCAAACATGGGTATAGTCTTACTCCTAAGTCCTTCCCTTAAAGCCATCTATAGAGATACACACAGCTATAGAAATGTCTTTGCGATAGGGAAACACAATGGAAAATAAACCAGATCATGCCTTGCATTGAAAGCAAGGGATGTGATATATTGCAGGGCAGGCAATTTAAACACTTCTGTTAGGTCAAGCTCATTTTCTAGCCTAAGATCAGAATTCAGGCATCGCTAAGCTACTATATGTGGATCTCTGTATGAAACACATGTGAATAACATTATTTTTTTTTGGAGAGATTATGGGCAGGCCCTTTCTTGTAAATATAATTATCAGGGATTATGGTTCAATTCCTGGCACTGTCGGCGAGGCTTAGGAGCTTCCCAGGGAATGGCAGTTTTTGCTCTCTGCACGTCACAGCTCCATTTTGACCAAGAATGACAGTACATAAAGCAAGAAAGATTGTTTTTTTTCCCCTGCCAGGTGTGAGATGCTCCTGTAACAAGAGCAGCATGGAGGCTCCTTTCCAGAGAAGAAAAGGTGATAAAAAATGAGAAGAAATTCAAGTGACAAAAAAATTGAATAGAACAGGCTTTTTATAAGTGTGTTGGTTTTGGTTCCACAAGGTGGCAGTAAATATGTTCTTAAGTAGCCATCTGCTTGGGTGAAGAGTGAAGTCACTCAGTGGCTGAGTAGTAACTGTGTATGCTACGGGAATTGATGCTATTGAAACCAGAGGAAACACATTTAAAGCCTGGGTGAGTGTTGTTCATGAGAATCCCCCTCTGTAAACTGATTCCTTACCTCTCAGGAGGGTCATGAGGCAGAGGGAGAAAAGAGAAGCATGACTAGAGATAGTGAGATTCTGCCAGCCACCAAGTTGGGGACCCCAGGACTGGCTTTCTGTTTACTACTGTCTTGATGTTTTCTTTAAGTTAGATAATAACTAAAAGGCTTCAATAACTTGTTGGCTTCAAGGCTGAAAATACAGTCCATACCTGAAGGATGAATTGGATGAAAAGAATTTCAGCAGTACTGTACTTAGAGCAAGTGGTCACAGAATGACTGAATGATACTAACGTCAGTTCATTTAGACTTTTACTTAGAAAGATAAATTCATCTAGAAGTTTCATATAGTTAAATTCAGACTTTTAAAGATGTCAATGTTTTGGTCTGGATCAGTAGAATGAGAGTGATTTCTTTAAAGCCATGCTTTCTGATGCTATTAATACTGGAATAAGAAAATGTAAGATTTGGATCAGATATAGAAAGTTTCTAAACTTGGAAATTGAAGTCCCTTTTCTGTAGATTTAGCCAAAATAGATGAGTCCATATGAATTATTTAGGACCCTTCTGATCCTGTGTCTGGATCAACATCTCTCCCATAAGGGGAGCATCAGTCATTTGGCAGCAACTTCCCTGGTGGTGGCTCAGACGGTAAAGCGTCTGTCCACAGTGTGGGAGACCTGGGTTTGATCCCTGGGTTGGGAAGATCCCCTGGAGAAGGAAATGGCAATCCACTCCAGTGCTATTGCCTGGAAAATCCCATGGACAGAGGAGCCTGGTAGGCTACAGTACATGGGGTTGCAAAGAGTCGGACATGACTGAGCGACTTCACTTCACTTTATTGGATTACTTAGCACAAATGTCAACAAACATTTGATTGAACAACCACTATCCAATTCAGGTCCAGAAACTCAAGGATGAGCGAGGCACATTGTCTGCTCTCAAGGAAAGAAAGTCCCTTCTTCATCTCTTTGTGAAAATTGGTTAGTAGTTTTGTTTATGACCTTTGTTTGCATATAAAACTTGAGAGCACAGTTGTTGAAGAATTAATCTGAAGATTCTATTGGGTCCCTGAATAGGCATTTAGCTGTGCAGCTAGTCCTAGGTGGGTCTTTCTCATGACCTTTACATAGGTAGTGGAATAAGAGTTTCCATTAACTTTCCTTGGCAAGGGCTACAAAATAGTTTTATTTTCCTCTCTGATCATGGAATAACCCATAATTACTAAGTAGCACTTTCTTGGGACAAAGTGAGGAAATAATGTCTAATATTTAATATGAACTTTACATTCCTTGAAGTTCTTCTTTCTAGTGAGTGCAGTCTGCTCCTTACAATGACTATCTCAAGGCATAAAACACAGAGAAGTGCATTGTCCCCATTTGACAGATGGGGGCACTGAGGCAATAGCAAATGTATCATCTGTTGGGGGTGAAGTTCATAATGGGGTACTATAGTATGTTGTATAGCATAAGGCCTCTGTTTGACTAGAAAAAATTTTTTTTTGTACATTAGGGAAAGGTGTACCCCTGAGCAGATATAGCCCCATGGGTACCTGGCTTGGTAAAAGGAGCATGGGCTGGATTTCAGTTCCTACTCACCTCCTTGGTTGAGTACCTTTGTGCAGTACAGAACTCGCACAACTCCATGGCATCCGTGTTACCACTTCATACGTAGGAATTAGACTCAAATAATTTAGGGAGAAAATTGAGCATTAACATCCAGAGATATGGCAGATGTGTAAGTGCGTGTTCAATGGATGGATTAAGTCAGGCATTCCATCACTTGGGCCTGGCCACCCTAACTCCTTGTATCATCATGGCCATGGATCTCACTATGAGGGCATGTTTGGGGCAGAGGCAGAGCTTGGGGTTAGGCATGATTCTCAACTGAGTACCTCCTAAAAATGTTATATTCCTTTGGAAGTACTTGCTCCTAATCCTTATGCAAAAGAGAGATCAGAGGAATAAAACCACCCAGACCACTTGTCATTTCCTTGGAGCTGACCATATACCTCTAAGTAGGTGGGGGCACCCTGAATTGGGGGGCTGGGGAGAGAAGACCACTGACAGGTCTCCTCCTTTCATGCCCACAGAAGTTTTGGGCAAGAGAGGGTGTGGCAGAGGGCCATCTTAGAGATCTATTAGACAGACTGAGACTTACTGATATATATATTTATACCACATCTTCTTTCTCCATTCATCTGCTGACAGACATTTATGTTGCTTCCATGTATTAGCTATAGTAAACTGTGCTGCTATGAACACTGAGATGCATGTATCTTTTTGAATTAAAGTTTTATCTGGATATATGCCCAGGAGTGGGATTGCTAGAACATATGGTAATTGTATTTTTAGTTTTTTTGAGGAACCTCCATACTGTCTCCCATAGGGCTACACCAATTTACATTCACACCAATAGTGTAGGAGGGTTACCTTTTACGAGAAGTTTTCAATGCCCCCCAAAAAAAAAAAAAAGTTTAAATGCTAGGCACAGTTTTAAGTGCTTAACTACATCAGCACATTTAATCCTCATAATAGTCCCAGAGGAGCACTTCATTGTCATCCGCACCTTATAGATGAACATGCAGGGAAACTGGATATACATGAAGTTAGAGGAGGTTGTCCAGTTCAGTGAGTGGCAGGGCTGGGGTTTGAACCCAGGCATCTTATGTCCAGAGATTGTGTCTGAAACCATGATCCCATCATGCCTCTCAAGCTGCCAATGTTTTGGGGTGCCCAGGAGGAACATGATATAAAGTGAAATTCATTAAAAAAAACAAAAAGATACACTCTTTGCTTTAAATCTATCCGAGATGTTTGAGATTTGGTTCAACAGTTAGGGAGGGAAAGTGGAATCCATCAAGGTACACATCAATGTACTGAAATCTTATCTCTGCTGATTTCCTATCTCATATTTCATGTTGCACATAAAATACCTCTGACTTCTTTGTCCTCAGAAACTCTCACAAAGAGCACTTGATTTGAGGACGTCTAGTGATCAATCTTTGTACTGTAGTCTTATCACGAATGTTACAAAACTATTTTTATTGTGTTTCCTTTTGTGTAGCTATCAAGACAGTCCAGATCCACAGCTAATTCCCATTTCTATGAAACTTCCTCAGCATATGGTGGATGTTTATGTCTAGACAGTCTGGCCATAAAACTAAACTTGAAGCTAAAGGGCTGTGAATCTGGATCATGGATTCAGTTCCATAAGCACCTCTTGTGTTCTTTTTCTTATTTGTAATTGTCAATTATACTTTGTAATTATGAAAATAATACATAATTGTCATAAATGAAACAATGTGAAGATATATAAAGAAAAAGTTACTACTTCCTTAACACACACACACACACACATACACACAACTTTCTCTCTCTTCTAGCAGAGTAACAGGCAAGGTTTTATCTTTCACATCTCTCCTTATCCTTGTGGAATTATATACAAATATAGATACGTATATTATTAAACACATTTGTGTGCATTTTAAAACAATTTAATAGACTTCCTTTTTTAGAGCAGTTTTAGGTTCACAGCGAAATTGATCAGAAGGTACAGAAGTTTCCCATAAACCTCCTGCCTCCACATATGCATAGCTTCCCCCATTGTCAACATCCCCAGCTAGGATGGTACCTTTGTTACAATTGATGAGCCTACATGCAATGTATTTTTAAATACACAGTTGCCAATATGAAGTTGCCAGTATTTGACCATTTTGACCTATAAAATTGGTAATTTCATATGGTTCAACATAATTTGTTGTTGTTCAGTCGCTCAGTCATGTCTGTTTCATTGTGACCCCATAGACTGAAGCACACCAGGCTTCCCTGTCCTTCACCATCATCCCGGAGTGACAAGGATGATGATGGTTGGTGATGCTCCAACATCACAGTTCAAAAGCACAGCTTGTTTCTACAGATTCCCCCATTCTGGACATTTATATTAATTAAATCATGTAATATGTGGTCTTTTGTGATTGGTTTCTTCCACTTAGCATAATGTTTTCAAGGTTTATCTATGTTGTAATGTATATCTGTACTTTATTCCTTTCTATACTGAATAATATTCCATCTTAAGTCTATACCTCATTTTATTTATTCATTTATCAGTTGATGAACCTTTGAGTTGTTCCTACCTTTGGCCATTATAAATAATGTTGCTATAAACATTTGTGTGCATATTTTTGTGTGAATGCTTGTTTTCTTCTTTGAGTATATATCTGGGAATGAAATTGCATGGTTATATGGTAATTCTACTCTTAAGTTTTAAAGAATTGCTAGACTATTTTCTAAAATACCATTTTATATTATCACTATCAGTGAATGAAGGTTTCAGTTCCTCCACATCTTTGCCAACATTTGTTGTTATCTGACTTTTTTATTTTAACCATCCAGTAGTGTGAAGTGATATCTAATTAAGGTTTTGATTTGTATTTCCTTAATGACTAATAATGTCAAGCACCTTTTTATGTGCTTCTTCATCATTCATATATCTTTCTTGGAAGGACATGGATTAACCCTATCTTAATTGGGTTATTAGTCTTTTTATTATTGAGTTGTAAGAGTTTTTCATATATTCTGGATACTGGTTCCTTATCAGTTACATACAAGTTCCTTTTTACTGAAGTTCTCTATGTGATATTCCCCACTTTCTTCACTTCACCCTGCTTGCTCTTGGATGATGTGGCCACAAGGCATAGAGAGAACCAGGAAGAAAGTAAAGTCTAATGTCTTCAGCTGACATTCAGGCGCCTGTGTACATATCTCCTCAGCCTGATAGATCCTAGACCAGTAAAGCCAGAACTGGTCTTTTTCAAAAACCACCTCATTGCAGAGTGCTGCTTATTGAGTAGCAGATTAATGTCCAAACCTCTTAGCTAATTAGTGTGGAACACAAATCACCATTATGTAATAAGGCTTGACAATCAAATGAGAAGTCAAAGCAAATGTTTCAACTGAGTGTCTGCCTCTTAGAACCTTTGAGACAGCTGGATGGGCTGTTTTATATCTTTTCTAGTATAGGGCTGATAACTTCATATTATGACTAATACTTTCTATTTCGCACAATCAATTACTTCATGGAAAAATCCAAGAATGCTTTATATATTGCTTATTTTCTAAATTCTAAACAGAGAATTAATCTTGAATGATTGGATTTCATTCCAGTATGAGATATTTGTGTATTTCTTTGAAAGGAAAAATCAGAATTAGTTAAAAGGAAGACAAGACCAAGAGGACTGATTAGTGAGGTAACTGTTAAGTTGAAAATGGAGAAAATAACAATCTCTACCCCAAAACCCCTCCAGTATTCCTTTGAAGTCCTCTTAATAGATGGGCTATATCTAAATTGACATCTGAAGCTGTTACTCCAAGGACATTCCTTTGGATAGATGCCTAATATTTGTCCTTTTATGTAACGGTCTTTCATTACAAGAATGTATTGTGTAATGGTAATTGGTAAATGATAAATTTGGTTGTAATCACCAGCTGTCCAGAAACTGAGATATTCAGTCTGTGGGCAATATGAATATTTGTTTTTAATTTGTTTATCTTCATGATTTTTTTGAAATTGTAAGTTCTCTTTATTATTTTCAAACTATTTCATTTTCTCCTTAAGGCAAAAAAAAAAAAAAAAAGAAAATATTTCTTCAGGGAAAGTGTNGAAAAAAAAAAAAAAAAAAAGGAAAATATTTCTTCAGGGAAAGTGTTTAAATATACAGGCTTTTAATCTAATCCACAAAGTGCTAAGTCAACTTGTTAATGAATTAACTGATTATGGGTCTCCATACATAGGGTAATTCAGTTTATTTTATGCACATTCAGTTATTTACTGGAAATATCTTAAATAATGACAATATGCATGCATTGTGTTTTTAACACCAGTTAAAAGTTACTAAGGGAATATAAAAGTTCTTAAAAAGAAGTATATTTTGTATTATTTAAAGACAAATTTGGACTTTTAAACATATCCTATTGATTATTCAAATTATCAAATATGAATGTTGAAGTTAATTATTCAAATACAGCTCAGTGATTTTAAAACCACCCACTCTAAAGACTGACACACAAGAGTCTTTTAAAAAACTGAGATATAATTGAATTATAGCATTGTGTAAGTTTAAGGTATACAATGTAACGATTTGATGCATTGTTATATTGCAGTATGAGGACCACTATGGTGATAGCTAATACCTCTGTCATGACATATAGTTTTCATTTTCTTTCGTGGTAAGAACAGGTAAGACTAGTCCCTTAGTAACTATGAAGTTTATAATACAGGGTTGTTTTCTATAATCATCCTGCTGCACGTTAGGTCTCTAGAAGTTATTTATCTACTAGTTGCCTGTTTGTACCCTTAAACAACATCTCCTTAATTCTCCCATCCCCAGCCCCTAGTAAACACAATTTTCTGTTTTTATGAGTTTGGATTCTTTAGATTTCATATCTAAGTGAAATCACACAGTATTTGTCTTTCTCAGTCTCACTTATCTCACTTAGTGTAATGCCCACAAGAGAGCTTAAGTACTGAAGGTCAAAAACACTAAGTGAAACTGAATTGCCAAATTTGAATTGGCTGGCCATGTGAAAGTGGTATTGACTATGGGAATGGAGATGTTAGGAAAGTAGAACCCAAAGCTACAAACAAGATTCTTCTGGATTGTGGGCACGGAAACTTGCACCTACCTGACTTTTCTGTACAGGCCATAGACTCACATTTCCACTGATATTTCCACTATGGCCAAGAAAGGGCATACACGTGGGAATGAAACAGATCTGGGTCATCCTCCTAGGTTCATGCCTCACCAGCTGAATGATGCAGGACCAAGTTATCTGATATCTCTAAGACTCCATAGAGGTGACAATCTAACTTATCTAGAAGAAATAAGTGGGTAAACATCTATAAAGTGCATACTCCAGTCCCTGGCTCAAGGCAAGCATTCTCCACATGCTACTTTCCTTTCCCTTCCTCCTTCATTTTCTGTTCTTTTTCCTTCCACCAAACTTGCTCCTCCACAATTTAGGCCAGTTCAGTTCAGCACTTGAACTCTCAGGAGTTCATGGCCAAGAAAGGAGGATGTCCTAATGTGGATACTCAGATCAACGTGAAAAGTAGAACTCCCTTCCAGTTATCACCAGCCTTTTAGCAAAATTAACTGCAATTCCCATCCCCCAACCCTTTTCTGTGCACATGTTCTTACCAGTTTTTCTTCTTCTTTTTTTTTTAAATACTCATACAATTGACATATAGCGTTATATTAGTTTCACGAATGCAACATAATGATTTGATATATGTAGGTGTGTCTGACTCTTTGCAACCCCATGGACTGCAGGATACCAGGCTTCCCTGTCCATTACCAACTCCGGGAGTCTACTCAAACTCATGTCCACTGAGTCAGTGATGCCATCCAACCATCTCATCCTCTGTCATCCCCTTTTTCTCCCACCTTCAATCTTTCCCAGCATCCAGGTCTTTTTCAATGAGTCAGCTCTTTGAATCGGGTGGCCAAAGTATTGGAGTTTCAGCTTCAACATCAGTCCTTCCAATGAACACCTAGGACTGATTTCCTTTAGGATGGACTGGTGGGATCTCCTTGCAGTCCAAGGGACTCTCAAGAGTCTTCTCCAACACCACAGTTCAAAAGCATCAATCCTTTGGCACTTAGCTGTCTTTATAGTCCAACTCTCACATCCATATGACTACTGGAAAAACAGTAGCTTTGACTACACAGACCTTTGTTGGCAAACCAATGTCTCTGCTTTTTAATATGCTGTCTAGGTTAATCATAACTTCTCTTCCAGGGAGTAAGTGTCTTTTAATTTCATGGCTGCCATCATCATCTGCAGTTATTTTGGAGCCCCTCAAAATGAAGTCTGTAACTGTTTCCATTGTTTCCCCATCTATTTGCCATGAAATGATTGGACCAGATGCCATGATCTTAGTTTTCTAAATGTTGAGTTTTAAGCCAACTTTTTCACTTTCCTCTTTTACTTTCATCAAGAGGGTCTTTAGTTCTTCTTCATTTTTTGCCATAAGGGTATCATCTGCATATCTAATTTATTGATATTTCTCCTGATAATCTTGATCCAGCTTGTGCTTCTTCCAGCCCAGCGTTTCTCATGATGTACTCTGCATATAAATTAAATAAACAGGGTGACAATATATGGCCTTGATGTACTCCTTTTCTGATTTGGAACCAGTCTGTTCTTCCATGTCCAGTTCTGACTGTTGCTTCTTGACCTGCATATAGATTTCTCATGAGGCAGGTCAGGTGGTCTGGTATTCCCATATCTTGAAGAATTTTCCACAGTTTGTTGTGATCCACACAGTCAAAGGCTTTGGCACAGTCAATAAAGCAGAAGTAGATGTTTTTCTGGAACTCTCTTGCCTTTTTGATGATCCAGTAGATGTTGGCAACTTGATCTCTGGTTCCTCTGCCTTTTCTAAATCCAGCTTGAACATCTGGAAGTTCACAGTTCACATACTGTGGAAGCCTGGCTTGGAGAATTTTGAGCAATATTTTACTAGTGTGTGAGATGAGTGCAATTGTGCAGTAGTTGAACATTCTTTGGTAATGTCTTTCTTTGGGATTGGAATGAAAACTGACCTTTCCCAATCCTGTGGCCACTGCTGAGTTTTTCAAATTTGCTGGCATATTGAGTGCAGCACTTTCACAGCATCTTCTTTTAGGATTTGAAATAGCTCAGCAGTAATTCCATCACCTCCACTAGCTTTGTTCATAGTGATGCTTCCTAAGGCCCACTTGACTTCACATTCCAGGATGTCTGGCTCTAGGTGAGTGATCACACCATCGTAATTATCTTGGTCGTGAAGATCTTTTTTGTACAGTTCTTCTGTGTATTCTTGCCACCTCTTCTTAATATCTTCTGCTTCTGTCAGTTCCATACCATTTCTGTCCTTTATCGAGCCCATCTTTGCATGAAATGTTCCCTTGGTATCTCTGATTTTCTTGAAGAGATCTCTAGTCTTTCCCATTCTGTTGTTTTACTCTATTTCTTTGCACTGATCACTGAGGAAGGCTTTCTTATCTGTCCTTGCTATTCTTTGGAACTCTGCATTCAAATGGATATATCTTTCCTTTTCTCCTTTGCCTTTTCTTTCTCTTCTTTTTAAAGCTATTTGTAAGGCCTCCTCAGACATCCATTTTGCCTTATTGCATTTCTTTTTCTTGGGGAATGGTCTTGATCACTGCCTCCTGTACAATGTTGCTAACCCCATCCAGAGTTCTTCAGGCACTCTGTCTATCAGATCTAATCTTTTGAATCTATTTGTCACTTCCACTGTGCAATCCTAAGGGATTTGATGAATGATCATGAAACCATACATGAAAACCAAAGTAGTGGTTTTCCCTACTTTTCTTCAATTTAAGTCTGAATTTTGCAATAAGGAGTTCATGATATGAGCCACAATCAGATTCCATTCTTGTTTTTACTGACTGTATAGAGCTTCTCCATCTTGGTGGCCAAGAATATAATCAATCTGATTTTGGTATTGGCCATTTGATGATGTCCATGTGTAGAGTCTTCTCTTGTGTTGTTGGAAGAGGGTGTTTGCTATGTCCAGTTCATTCTCTTGGCAAAAGTCTATTAACCTTTGCCCTGCTTCATTCTGTACTCCAAGGCCAAATTTGCCTGTTACTCCAGGTATTTCTTGACTTCCTACTTTTGCATTCCAGTCCCCTATAATAAAAAGGATTACTGGTTTGGGTATAGACTTGGATTACTGAATGATATTGAATTACTTGGATTATATAGACTTGGATTACTGAATTATTGACATTGTATGATTTGCCCTGGAAATGAATAGAGATCTTTCTGTAGTTTTTGGGATTCCATCCAAGTACTGCATTTCAGACTCTTTTGATGACTATGATGGGTACTCCACTTCTTCTAAGGGATTCTTGCCCACAAGAGTAATGGTCATCTGAGTTAAATTAAGATCTACTGTTAGCAACTTTCAAATTTACAATAGAGTATTATTAACTGTAGTCACATCCCAGTTATTTTGGACCCTGAGTCTACATTCCATGTATTTTCTGTTTACCTTGTAGGTGTGTCACTTGAGAGAAAACTTAGAAAAAGACAATCAAAATAAATTACCCAATAAAAATATTGGTTATTTATAGATGAGTGAATCAAAACAACTAAATGAGTTATGAGAGATGCTCAAACACACTGGTAATTAGGAAAACACAGATTAAAGTGACAATGAAAATAAGCTATAAGGATATATTGTATAGTACAGGGAATGTAGCCAATATTTTATAACCTTAGATAAAGTATAATTAATAAAGAAGTGGAACCACTCTGTTGTATATCTAAAGCCAATATAATATTGTAAATCAACTATATTTGAATAACAAATTTAAGTCACACACAAACACAAATAAAGTAATAAATACCACTGGCAAAAAGTTAAAAGACTGTAATACTTATGCATGGCTAGTAGCAAGGTGAATTAACACCTTGTTTACGGAAATAACCAGGAAACCACTAATTCAGTCAGTTCAGCCATTCAGTCATGTCCAACTCTTTGTGACCCCATGAATGGCAGCACGCCAGGCCTCCCTGTCCATCACCAACTCCTGGAGTCCACCAAAATCCATGTCCATCGAGTCTGTGATGCCATTGAACCATCTCATTCCTTTGTCGTCCTTGTCTCCTCCTGCCCTCAATCTTTCCCAGCATCAGGGTCTTTTCCAATGAGTCAGCTCTTTGCATCAGATGGCCAAAGTATTGGAGTTTCAGCTTCAACATCAGTCCTTCCAATGAACACACAGGACTGATCTCCTTTAGGATGGACTGGTTGGATCTCCTTGCAGTTTAAGGGACTCTCAGGAGTCTTCTCCAATACCACAGTTCAAAAGCATAAATTCTTCTGTGCTCATCTTTCTTTATAGTCCAACTCTCACATCCATACATGACCACTGGAAAAACCATAGCCTTGACTAGACGGACCTTTCTTGGCAAAGTAATGTCTCTGCTTTTGAATATGCTATCTAGGTTGGTCATAACTTTCCTTCCAAGGAGTAAGCATCTTTTAATTTCATGGCTGCAGTCACATCTGCAGTGATTTTGGAGCCCCCTGAAATAAAATCTGACACTGTTTCCACTGTTTCCCCATCTATTTCCCATGAAGTGATGTGACCGGATGCCATGATCTTAGTTTTCTGAATGTTGAGTTTTAAGCCAACTGTTTCACTCTCCTCTTTCACTTTCATCAAGAGGCTCTTTAGTTCTTCACTTTCTGCCATAAGTGTGGTGTCATCTGCATATCTGAGGTTAATGATATTTCTCCCGGCAATCTTGATTCCAGCTTGTGCTTCCTCCAGCCCAGCATTTCTCATGATGTACTCTGCATAGAAGTTAAATAAGCAGGGTGACAATATACAGCCTTGACGAACTCCTTTTCCTATTTGGAACCAGTTTGTTGTTCCATGTCCAGTTCTAACTGTTGCTTTTTGACCAGCATTAAAACTTAAAAATTCACATGGTTTCCAACCTAGAAGCCTACTGCTATGACTGTAGTCCTTAGAAATTAAATCATCAATATGGAAAGTTACATTTAGAAACAAATTTACCAAAGCCTTGTTAGTTAAGGAAAAATTAAAAATAAAACACGAATGCAAGCTAAAAACAAAAAGTGGTAGGGGAAAGTCTGGTGAAATTATTGGCATCACCTCACCGAGGTATATTTTTAGATACCAAAAACAATGAACTTGGAGATACAGTTGAGAAAATATTATAGAATGAGAAAGTAAGAGGTGCAGAGGAATCTGTGTAAAATGATCCAATTTGTAAAATAAACATGAGCCAACAAAACTCCAGGTGTGTGTTTATGATGATATAAACATAGAGAAAAATAAAGACAATAATTATAGCCTACTAATATGGGATACTGAGGAATTGTGAGGATAGGAAAAATGAGGACAAGAGAAAAAGAAAGAAAAAGACTACATTAAAACAGATATTTGTCAAAGATGATATGATTCCATTTATGTAAAATTAACTTGTGTATGTATGTGTGTATAAAGAAGTAGGAAAAAGGATTAGAATTTGAGAAACCAACCTAGACACAATTGTATCGATTGAAAAAGAAAATATCAAAGTAATGGAGATAGTATTATTTTAGATTGTACAACAGAAGTTATCCAATCAATTGTTAGTGAACCCATCTATATGTATAAGTATGCTTTTGTATTTGCAGATACTTGTGTAATAGGGAAGAACAAATCTGACTCCATGTTAAATCTGTTTTTTTTTTTTTTTTTTTTTACTTTAACCTTTGTATTCTATTGCTTTTGCTTCCAGTTAAGACTGTTGCCTATAGTCTGAAATATACAGGATAGTTCATTCTTGAGGCTCTGACTTTTAGAGGTATAACCCTTTCTCGTTTATATAGAGATAAAGAGTTGCAGAGCAGAGAGTAACATTTGTCTTGTTGGAGGTTTACTGGAGCATTGTGATCTGACCTCTGTGGACAGTTGCAAGAACAAAGGATTCTGACACCAAGAAGTTTGCAATGACCAGCTACACATTCTCCCCTTTTTAGTATAAAAAGAAGTCTAAATTCTAACTCAGGTAAGATGGTTCTCGAAGACATTAGCCTGCTATCTTCTTGAACCTCTGGCTTTTTGAAGAAAGTCATTGTTCTTTGACCCCAAACCTCATTTCCCTATTTATTGCCCTGTCATCTGGTAAGCATGTTGTAGCCACGCGTTCTGGGAAACAAACTCACTCAGAAGGACAATGCAGATAGTGGAGTGCAGTTTATTACACCAGCAGGCCCAAGGCAGAGTCTCCTCTTAGCCAAGGACCCCAACCAGTTTTTGTGAAAACCTTATATACCCTAAGTGTACTTGCTCAAACCCACCTCCCCAAATTCCTTGAAACTAGTCTGGACAAGGTAAAAGATACGATCAAAGTTAACCCATTACTCATGTGTCATTCTCCTGCCCCCAATCCCTCCCAGCATCAGAGTCTTTTCCTATTGATATTTATCAATAGGCCTGTGGTCATATCCCGATAAACAGAATGGAATTTACCACTTTGTTCTTTTACAGAGATAATTAGCATATTCTTTTAGGCAATGGAGAGTCCAAGTACAAGTCCTGAGGCTCTTTTATCCGGGGGTCTGGTTTTCCATTGGTATGCGATTTCTATAGACACCGGACATAAAGTTCAGAGTCCACTGGGAGGGTGACTACGCGTGTAGCCTAATGTTCGCAGCCTGGCCTAAGACAGAGTCCAGCTCTGTCTGTTTCCTCCTTCAAGCAGAACAAGCTTGGACTTGGTAACATGTGTGTATACATATGAGCTTAGTCAGAGTTATGAAAGACACACATGGACATGTTGGACAGCTTTTTATTCATATATCTTGTGGAAATTTGAAAAAATGTTTATTTTTAAAAATTTCATTATTTTTATAATTAAAAAATGTCTAATAAAGAAAAAGATTATTTTAAGATAATAAAGTATTTTTTCAAAGAAAAAAAACAAAAACAAACCCAAAGCAAGCTAATGGTTATCAAGGGCTCAGAGGCACTTTACAATTCTGTTCAGACAATCTGGTTAGCTACCTCAGTGGGTATTAACTTGATGTTAAATAAGTTAGTAGTGAGTTAAAATGAAAATGGTAATAAGAGTGAATTTGATGTGTGCATCCAAACTTCGCTTTGAGCCAGATCCACCCTAGTTCTTGAGAGTTTTGGCCAGAAGGCTAAGCTGCAATCACTTGTTCTAACCCTGACCTCTGCCTAGGAGGGGCTTATCTTTTGAAGGCAGGGCCTGGCTGATAAAATGCCTAGACAGGGTTTGTGGTTTTCTTGCCCAGCACAGCAGATTTCAACTTGGACTGTCATTACAGCTTCCATGAAGAGTCCCAGGAGTTCTATAAACTTGAGGTTAAACCCTGGCCAGTACACAGAGACCTGGGAACAACCTTTCCAAAACAATCCTCTACAAATGCTTTTTGCTTCAGTGGGAGGAAGGGAGGGACATGCAGCATTATGGGACCATGGATGTTCCATCACACAATGTCATGCAGCTGATTAGAGCCTCAGACAGAAAATTAATGATAGTTTGTTTTCCCACGACTTGGGGTTTGTCTCACAGTCTGTCTTGGAATTCCAGACTGTTTTGGATCACTGTGATTGCTAAATTCCTGCTGGGCTTTAAGAAGAGATGCTTGAGACTCAAGAGAGGTGGACACTGAGTACCTCGGATTATCTGGACTTTTCACCACTCAGAAGAATGAACACTGAATTAAAAGGCCTCCTCTGCATTCTGCTTCCATGTCCCCTCCAGATTTTCTTCCTCTTCAATTCACTATCATATATAACAGCAAAGTAGTTATAGATGTTGAATCAAAGTACCTAAGTGCAATGACATTTTATCTCATCTGAATATTTCTTTCACTGGAGATTATGAGTCTCTTAAGAGCCCTAATTTATTTATTTATTATTAT